>JARFXV010000754.1:547500-628537 GCA_031761425.1 Cosmopolites sordidus | reverse complement strand
AGTTTTGGCGAACCGAACGGACTCCCGAAGATTGGAAAGATGCTCTAATCCATCCACTACATAAGAAAGAAGATTGAACGGATGTAAACAACTTCAGAGGGATATCTCTTCTCTCAGTTTGTTACCAAATTCTAGCTCAATGTTTACTAGACAGAGCGCAAGGACAATTAGAACCCTAAAATTGGTAGAATATAAGCATGTTTTCGACCGGGCAGATCATGCCCGGAGCAGATCCTTAATCTAATGTTATTAAAAAAATCTCATCTGTACATTTGGTGGATTTCAAAAAAGCATTGATTTTATCGACCGGCGAATTATTTATTCCAAATCTTGAAAAAACAAGGACTCGATCTGAAAAACGCTGGCAATTATTAAAACAACACTAACTAATACAAGGTCAAAAGCTAAATTCATGGGTGACATCTCAGAGCCCTTCGAAATTAAAACTGGAGTGAGACAAGAGGGATGGACTCTTGCCACTCTTCTTTAACAGTGTTATAGAAAAAAATAATACAGGAGTGGCGTGTAAAAAAATCGGTTCTGAATATTGACTAGTCCGTTAAACTGAGGAGAACCAACATCAAAATAGATCGTCTGGCGTTTGCTGATGATCTAGCAATTTTTAGCTCAAGATACATTAACGGCACAAAAACAGATTCAAATTCTAAAAGAAGCAGCAGAAAAGGTAGAATCCTAGATTTCCTTTGGAAAGACACAATACATGACCTGCAACAGACTAATAATACCATTCTAAAAACAAAATATGGTAATATCAGACGAGTCTCTTAATTTAAATATTTATGTAAAATAATTTTGGAAAACGGGGTTGGAAAAAGCGGCAAATAACGGTAGATCAAAGAATGAAAAAATGGAAAATGCATTGAGACTTATACAAAATATTTACAACGAAAAATGTTTATCTAAAAACATAAAACTGAGGCCTTACAACACAAGAGAATTTAACTAGATTCTCATCTACAACTACTACAAGTACATCAACTGATGTACTCCGAGGCGTCAATCTGCCTACTCCCCAGAGTTCACAATTAGAAAAGGATGTGGTCGGCGCGACCTCTGCCTGTATAGTAAGATTGTGGGTGGATAGCTCGGGTGAGGGGTGGGGATGAGACGGGAGGTGGACGTTTGACTGGAAGGGTTTCGGATGGCTAAGTTGGAAATAAGCGATTTCCATGTATTTGGAACTCTAAGACCGTTGTCCCTCTTGTTTAAGCAGTCTGAATCTGAGTTAAGCGGTCGGTAATATTAGAATTACTAGGTCCTCAGGTAGAACTGCGTTTTGAATTTGTTTGTTTCGGCTTCCGCTTTGAAGCTACTATCAAGAGAATCTAACTAGATTCACATCTACAACTACTACAAGTACATGAACTGATATACTCCGAGGCCTTAATCTGCCTACTCCCCCAGAGTTCACAATTAGAAAAGGACTTGGTCGGCGCGACCTCTGCATTTATAGTAAGGTTGTGGGTGGAACGGTCGCATGGGTAATTTGGAAATAAGCGATTTCCATGTATTTGGAACTCTAAGACCGTTGTCCCTCTTGTCTAAGCAGTATGAACGTTTTTCAATCTCAATTGCTTCACGAATTATGCGGGGTTTGTAGGAATATATAGGTGCGATTGCTTTGGCCTTGTCGAAATCTATTTTGTGACTCGTTTGGATATAATGTTCTGCTAGAGTTGAGGAGAGATCCGATTTCGGACGGCGAGAGAATGCTCGTATATATGATTTTGGATAAGTCTGTTAGTTTGGCCGATCTCAGACACCATGTGACTCTTGTGGAATATTATCCTTTACTGGTCTACGGAAACTGGATATCTTTCTTTCTGTCTTAAACATCGTTTCAATATTACGGGATCTAAATACGTGGCAAATTTTATTATTAACTCCCTTGATATATGGCAGAAGAACTTTGGGGTTTTGGGACAATTCTCTAGTGGATTGGTGGGTCAGTTACCTGAGCTTTATTAATATGCCTTTTTATTTGATGTATATCAGTCATTTGAATTAGTGCAGTTTCTAGGGAATTAAGTTCTGTTTGCCTATGTTCCTTGTCCGACAATCTTAGGCATCTCGTAACTAATGTTTTGACCACCGAATTTTATTGGGTTGGATGATGATGTGAGTTCGCATTTAAATAACGGTTTGTGTGGGTAGGTTTACGATATACTAAATATAAGAAGCTTTGGTCTGGCATTTTTGATATTAGAACGTCAAGAAAAGGGAGGGCAGAATTGTTTTCAGTCTCCATTGTAATTAGATCTGGGGGTGTATACTGTACAAATGCGAAAGGAATAGATTTAAAGATTGTATTCTGTGTGGCCAAATGACAAAGGTGTCATCTACATATCTGAACCAGCAAGTAGATTTCAACGGACTGCTGTTAATGGCTTGAGTTTCGAACTGTTCGAACTGTTCCATAAAAATATTGGCTATGACCGGAGAGGGGAGCATATAGGAAATCCACGAATTTGTTTAAAGAATTCATTTTTGAAGATGAAATATGAATTGGACATGCAATGTTCAATAAGGCTAAGAATATCCGTTGATGTGTGGTGTTTGTTTTTTAGAATGTCTAGAGTTTCTGGAAGGGGGATGTTTGTAAATGACGAGACAATATCGAAACTAACAAGAATGCCACTTTAGGATATACTGTGTCTTTGAAGAAGCTCGATGAAGTGAGAGGAATTTTTGATGTAGGACGTTGATTTTTCCACGATCGGCTGAAGAGTTTTCGCTAAATATCTTGCTAATTTGTGAGTTGGTGAACGATATGCGCGCTGACAATGAGTCGAAGAAGAATGTCAGTTTTATGGATTTTTGGAAGGCCGTGCAGTTTTGGAATTGGGAGCATTCTCTCGCCGTCCGAAAATCGGATCTCTCCTCAACTCTAGCAGAACATCATATCCAAACGGGTCACAAAATAGATTTCGATACAGCCAAAGTAATTGCACCTATATGTTCCTACAAACCCCGCATAATTCGTGAAGCAATTGAGATCGAAAAACGCTCAGACTGCTTAGACAAGAGGGACAACGGTCCTTAAAGTTCCAAATTTATGGAAATCGCTTATTTCCAAATTACCCATCCGAAACCCTTCCAGTCAACCGTTCACCTCCTGTCTCACCCCCACCCTTCACCCAAACGCTCCACCTTTAACCTTACTATAAATGCAGAGGTCGTGCTGACCTTGTCCTTTTCTAATTGTGAACTCCGGGTAGTAGGCAGACTGAGGCATCGGAGTACATCAGTTGATGTACTTGTAGTAGTTGTAGATGAGAATCTAGTAGATTCTCTTGGTAGTGCAAAGTGGAAGCCGAAACGTCGAGATTTTACAAATTCCAAAACGCAGTTCTACCTGAGGACCTAGTAATTCTAATATTACCGACCGCGGAAGCCTTTCCGAACATATATAGTTGCTTGTCCGGGAAGGAGCCCCACCTATCCCTTCAACTGGATGCCATGTGTTTCGTCTCTCGAGGTTCAGACTCATCAGGGCGCCGACATATACCATACCATCAAGAATAGGGAGACACAACCCATGTTTTCGCCGACTTCCCGTCGGATGGCCGTCGGATGGCCGTCGGATGGCCCGTCGGATGGATATGTAATGTCAGATTTTCTACCGCGAGAGGACCGCGTTCAATGAGACAGCAGTAGCTGAGTGTCATCACACACCCAACCGTTGGTTGTGGATAAGGTCTTCCTATTTTTGATAGTATTGTATATGTCGGGCGCCCTGATGAAGGGATAGGTGGGCTCTTCTGAATGAAGAGTCCAAGAGTCAGTTGGATTCTTCAGTCAAAGCGGACAACACTTGAAAATGCCAAATGCGATTTTGGCGAAACGTCGTAACTCTTCGCAGACTTAATGGATCGACACCCGGAATGATTTAGAAACATTGTCTACCATCCGTGAAAATATTAGATGTAACATGGGATGGCGGATGAAGGAATGGCAAAGCACGACGTGGAGCACGGGTGAACTTCCTTAGCTTTTTAATACTTTTCTCCACGGGCCCGGTTCACAATTTTTCGATCATATATATATGTATGTATGTATATATATATATATATATATATATATATATATATATATATATATATATATATAAATATATATATATATATATATATATATATATATATATATATATATATATATATATATATATATATATAAATATATATATATATATATATATATATATATATATATATATATATTATATATATATATATATATATATATATATATATATATATATATATATATATATATTATATAATGTATATATAATATATATATATATATATATATATATATATATATATATATATATATATATATATATATATATATATATATATTATAATAATGTATATATAATATATATATATATATATATATTATATATATATATATATATATATATATATATATATATATATATTATATATATATAATAATATAGATATATATATATATATATATATATATATATATATATATTATATATATATATATATATATATATATATATATATATATATATATATATATATATATATATATATATATATATATATATATATATATATATATATATATATATTATATATATATATATATATATATATATATATATATATATATATATATTATATATATATATATATATATATATATATATATATATATATATATATATATATATATATATATATATATATATGTATATACAGTGCTTTCATTTCAAAAGTAGCCACCTTCATTATTTCTTTTAGGAGAATTATTTCTTTTTAGCTCTAGACAAAAAAACACTTCAATTTAGATATCGAGGGGAAATTTCAAAACCAATGTCCGTTATATTTTATGTTTCACCTCTTTACCTCCAGTCACACAAATTTTCCTACAAATTTTAAATGGCGGCCCCTATCTATATGTGTGTGTACTTTCTTCTTTTTCTTATTTTAGCTGCAGTTAGATTAAACAACAAAATGTATTAAGAATTACTATTAAATACAGGTGCTATAACAATTGCCTATTATATATGTAATATATTGTTTCGGCGAGTTAGGTTGACCAGGTTATAAATTAATTAGATTCAAATGAAATCTATTTGAAAAATGTAATCTTATAGCAGACAAAACGAAGAAAGCAAACGAAATGTATATTAAAGAATCAAAAGTACTTTCCCCTCTGATTTAGCAATGTTACGAATAGCATTGTAGCGTTCAGTCTTAATACTTTCACTAAGTTCCATAATGTATGTAATGAATGTCATTTTTACATGCAGAATATCGACGAAAATTGTGTATGTTTTCAATGTATTGAGTTTATGTGATATATGTTCTACAAATTGAAGAAGAAATAATATAGGACGATCTTTAGACTTGGTTAAATTCATATAGGATCTATTTTACTAATAGGCCTCTACAATCTGATTTTTTCTGAATTATCATAATATATTCAGCAAACATTCGTTGCTTCAGTCTTATAATCTGATCTTATTAGATAATCTGCAGTATTTGTTTACAATAATTTTAACTTTATTGCGTCTACGCAATCATTTCGGGTTTTTTGTTGTTAGACACTTGAAATTTTATTGTATTTATCTTAGAATTAGGACAAATAATGCGTTACTCATTCTTTATTATAAATTACTACGAATGGTGTATAATATATTTTTATATTAAATTAATATGCGATTAACTGGTATGGTGCAACAAAAGTACTTGCATTTTTTTTCTTTGTTTAATAATAAAGAATTATAGTTCACTCCTCAAGGGTTTAATCCGATTTCTACTTTTTGCTCCGACAAATAATAATTTCTTCTTCAGTATTAAAGTGATTCCACTGCATCAAGGCGATTGACTCTTACTATCATGGCTCGTGGGTAAGGGGCCAATGCATAGGGGTAAGGGGCTGCATCAATCCGCACTGCTAAGCTCTGGTTTGAAAAGCCCCAGGTTGGAGACCTAAGTCTTACAAATAGAGGAAGATCAGGTCAGCCATGGTTTGTCGATGCCGACATTTTAATGTCGCAGTTGTGGTTGCAGATCCTAGAACATGCATTTCTTTTGTTTCTGTGTCGTATGTATTGTAATCGTATTCCCATTGCCGATTTTCAACTGAACAGTGATGGTAGATTAGGCGAACAAAGCTCATTTGTTAGTGCCCTAATGGTTTACTACTCTTAAAGATTATCTGAAATACAACATTATCGCCTCCATTTTTTTGCTATTACGACGGTGTAATATTGATGGCAACGATTACAATACTTTAGAGAATGAGAATATTGGAACGTGAAACAGTACGAACCCGTCTTCAATAATGGATTCCGATGTGTTAAGTAGACATGCTGAATGAATAAGTGTAATATGTCAACGTCAGTTTGATATTTGGCGGCATGTTTATTGAAAGAGAAACATTATAGTATAGGTTAGAGTTTGTAGAGCTTATCGAAGCAATCACCACTAATCTTCATTAAAGGCCACATGACACTGCAATGTTACGCTGAGAAGTGAATTCGTATATTCTTCATAATCTTAATAGAGGAAAAACCCGTGAATGTGAGACATTCGTTATTTTCTAAAAGCTGAAAGTTTTTCAGGGCATGGTTCCAACACAGGTAGAAACGATGGGCTACTATAAAGTTTGGGTCATCGTGGCTTTGGTAGGTAACAAGTAGCAAAGGTATATAAAATACAAACATAAATTTATCAAATAATAATGTGTAATTTTCTTATATTATTTTCGAAATAATATTAGAAATCACGTCAGCCATTGCCAGACACTTAATATCGTGGCAACCCTTTGCCAGACACCTTTAAACTTTAATAAATTGTCACTGTACTTACGTTATAGTATAAAACACTAGTGTCATTTTGGATCGAACTATTTACTTCTGAGATTAAAACATTATTTTCACTCACTTCTCCAAATTCAGAAATGTCCATATATTCCTGAGAAGTTGAAAGTTGAGGTTCTATTGATTGAGGAGATAAAGGTGGTTGTGATGCTGCTAAATATTCTGCAAGTGAAGGCTGTGAATCAGATGGTTGAAGATGAATTGTTTATAGGTATACTTGCTTCTTTTTCTGTTTCTTTTTCTTTCTCTGTTTCAACGGTTTTTTTAGAACTTGTAGATTCAGAGGTGAAATATTTTTTCATGAGTCCTGTAAATGATTTATAACACTCCCTGTGATAACCACTGTCCGTATATACACTAGGTAAAATAATGCCCTTGTATTTGAGGCTATGTATTTTTCGCAGTCTCAAAATTGATTGATATTTTTTCAATGTCACTTCAGAAAATTATTTTGTCACTACTTTTTTTTACAAATACCAAATTAATAGTCTCCCATGATGATACTTTATTAAAACTGAATCACATTTATTTTATAAACTGCACAAACAAATAGTAAAACGTGTACTGTCAGTATATATAATACATGTCCAATGTATTGAGTAAACAAGAGATGCACAGTGAAGGGTCGCAAAAGCCTTAACTCACTATATCACTTGCACCTACTCGTATGTATATTGCATCGCACTCGCACCTTCAGCTATCCTATATGTTTGTCTGGTCAGAGGTTAGAACTGTCGAAACTGTCTGGCTGCTGTGGAAACACCTTCTAATAGTTACTCAAGTAAAAATATCATATAACCCAAGTAGTATAAAATTCCGCTTTTATACTATAAAGTAAGTGCAGTTACAGTTTATTTGTTTAAGGGTGTTTGGCAAAGGGTTGCCAGGATATTAAGTATCTGGCAATGGATGACGTGATTTTTAATATTATTCCGAAGAAAATATAAGAACATTACGCTGTATTATTTGATCAATTTAAGTTGGTATTTTATACACCTGTGCTAACTATTACCTGCCAAAGCTACGATGACCCAAACTATAGTAGCCCATCGTTCCTACCTATGTTGGAAGCATGCGCTGAAGAACTTTCAGCTTTTATAAAATAACGAAGATCTGGCATTCACGGGCTCTTAGACTATAACTGTCTAGTAGATTCTATTTTGTAAAGCTAATGACCAGTCACATGTTACTATAGGTATAATATTTTTTGAAAAGACATGTAAATCCAAGGCAATGGTAAAACATGTCTCTCAACTTTTCGCTAATAATCGTGTTTGATCCTTAGTGACTAGAAAATGTAGAGACTCTAAGTCATAAAGTACAGGTAAGTTGAAGTAATAAACCTAGGAGAAATATACTACCTCATTCAACCACGCTATCTTATAGTAGATAAGGCTTATACGTAAGTGCACATAACCATCACTAAATTCGATAAACTACTACACAAAAATCATTAAAAAACTTGAAAAATCATTTATGATACTATTTATGTTTTGCCAACATTTTAATAAAATTGAACATCCCTTCCTGGGTGATTAAATTTATATATCAGTGCATAAGGGGGTGCTCGCTAATTTTATACCCAAGTTTGTAATTGGTTCGGTTTATTCAAAGAGGATTCAAAAAATCCGACGATCCCATCATAAAAGCGATCCGAAAACTTATTTTGCAGAAAAAATCACATTCATAAAATTGAAAAAATATGTCATCATTGGATAAGTATGTAAGTCAAACATATGCAATGTTACCAGATCAGTTACGAGTGTTCGTCTATTTGGTATTGTTCGAACTATTTGAATATGTCTCTGTACACTTAATCTCTTACACTTAAGACATAAAATCGTTACGACATAATCGAAATTTCTTCGAAAACATTATTACTTATAGTGCAAAAATCAAATATTCTTGATAATACGCTAAGATTTTGAAGGGAATTTATCGAAAGAAACCACACTGAACTTTGATTATATCTTACTTAGTTCATTAGTGAGTAAAACTATATATTTTAAAACTAAATTGACTACGTTTATAGTATTAATGATGAGGAATGATAAAAAAATTAATAAAGTTAAACTTTACCTAGTTTGCTGGTGATTATCTTGATATGATTAAATTAGTTTGAAGAGGCTGTGAACATAGTCCATTTATTAGGTGGAAATTGACCTTATTTGTTGGCCTCCCAGAGTTTAAATATATATACGATATTAGTCGTCGAGACAGAAATAGTAGTTATTACAATTTGCTAAATTTTACCGTACAACGGTGAATAACGTAAGAAAACAAGAAATAACTTATTAGGGGACTGATGGATTGGGATGAAATATAGTGGAATAGGAAATACATTTTTTCTAGTGTTCAGCATTCAACAGAAATATATCAGATGGAATCATATCTGTTGAATGTGATGCTAACGAATAATTATTGCGATGTTCGATGGTGCATGGAAAACTCATGAATTATTTTGCCACAAATTTGGACGTTTTTTTAATGATCTTATGCAAATGACGCATAACGTTAAATAATACAAGGGTTGTTATTTATGTATCCGGAATAATAAATAAAAACAAATATTTATCATTGAAAATGAAATATTCTCCGTGATAATCGATATACTTTTGTATACGTTTAAACCAATTTTCATAGGACTTTTTCTATTCCGATTGAGGTATCTCCAAAACATACATTTTGAACGCACCAACCGGTTCTTCTGTCGTCGAAAATCATTGACCACGTATTTTATTCTTCATGGACGGGAACAAAAATAAATCATTGGGTGCCAAGTCAGGACTGTACGGCGGATGACCATCAATTCGTTGTTTTGCCCGTCAAATATTGAGTTGTTCCTTCTGATGTGTGAGAGCACGCGTTGTCGTGGTACAGAATAGTCCTGCGTCGCTGGTTGCTTTTTCTTATTTCTTCAAAGACTTCTGATAAACAAATTGTTCTCTATCATTCAGAATTGACTGTTCTACGACTTGGTGACTATAGTGGCACTATAGTCACATGCCCATTTATCCCAAAAAACAGGCGACCGCTTGTTGCATGCTTCTTGCGCGAACAACTTTTGTTGGGTTTGACTCATTTTGAAAGCTCCATATAGCCGACTGCTGTTTACTTTTGGGCTCATACGATAGATCCCAGATCCGTCACCTATTTAGATGTTATACACGACTTTTGACGCACTACATATGCATTTTTTGAGCATTTCCCTACACCAATTGACACGACCCTTGTTTGAGCGATTGTCAAATTATGTGGAATCCAACGCGCACAAACCTTTTTCACGGCTAAATATTCATATAAAATCTTGTGTTTGCTTGTCTCACTAACGCCCAAGAATGCCTCAATCTTACGATATGTCACATGGCGATCTTATTTTATCAGTTCGGGCACAGAATCGATGTTTTCTGGCACAACAACGAATTTTAGGGGACCTTCTTCAAATTTGTCCATTAGCAAACAACGGCCACAATTGGATTCACCAAACCAGTGATATACAGTGGTTTTAGATGGTGCTTCATCGCCAAAAGTCGAAGTGTGCTGATCGATGCACGGTTGTTCAGATAATCCACGTCGAAAGTCGTAGTAAATCATCGCGATATATCATCGAGATTAAATTTTCAAGTCAGTAAACAACAACAGAAATAGCGTCCGTATGACAAAACGTTTTGAGTACTCATACAGTCAATAATATCAAACTTTCCGATGTATATGTCAGATTGCGCCTAGCAACACCATTGTTGCCAATTCCGGAAACATGAATAGCAACCCTCATAATATGGTAATGTTTTCTTTATTGGTTGACGTGGAAAATCTTCCTGAACGAATTTCGTCTTTAACTGTTTCTTTACAATCACTAAAAACTTGTACTCATTTTTTAATGATTTTAAAGATCTACTTGATGAAAATTTACTTGATAAAGATTTACTTATAATTTTGTTTACAGCTTCAACGCCGCTACATTTTCTTAAAGTTTTTGTGAAACTTTAATCAGATATCAAGGACATTTAAATCAATTTAAAAAACAAATAGTTAAATCGATACATAAAGCGTGCGAACTTTTAAAACAAAAGTCAGCTTACTCTTTGCTCATAGCAATAATTGTTCAAACATACATTAGTTGAACCTTAGGAGTGGATGATGTCAATGGATTTGTCCATCAATTGAATTTGTCGGGGAATGAAATGTACGATTCCTGCAAGAAATCAATATCAAAATACTCTCTTGGCCTGCATAATGGCCTAATAGCCTAATCCATTGAAGATATCTGAGATATATCAGATCGAAAGTATACAGGTTTAGTCCAATAAATATTGGGACTGATTTAATGCTAACAAAAGGAAGGCGTGAACGGTGGTTTTTATAAATGATATCGGAGGTGGATGATGTCAGGTAACCTAGAAACCCTATTTTAGTTATCTCCGAAACTTCGGAGTATGTAGATGATGTAAGAAGTGAACATGTGTTTTAAGTTCGAGTCGAGAGTAAAGATGCAAGAAAATATCGATAAGCAATGTATCATGTTATTTTGCGTGAAATTGAACAAATCTGCTACGAAAACTTTTCACATGATCTGTGAGTCTTACAAGCATGAAGCCATGTCCAAAACACGTGTTTTTAAGTGACATAAAATATTCAAAGGTGGCCGGGAAAATGTTGAAGATGAACAACGGGCTGGACGACCGATCTAGGCCCAAACCGATGAAAATGTGGCCAAAGTGCGAGAATTTCTGAACTCTAGTCGTCGGTTAAGTGTTCGTTTGATTATACAAATATCAATTGCGATTTAAATTGTAACCGATGATTTATAGATGCGAAAGGGGTGTGCGAAGTTGGTGCCGAAGGTTTTGCCAGACGAGCAGAAGGAACATCGTGTGACGATTTGCCGTGAACTGCTGGAACGTTTGGAGACAACACGCCCAGTCAAACGTCGCTAATTGTGAGGGAGACACTAGCCAAACACAACGTGGCAACACCGCCCCAACCACCTTCTAGTCGAGATGTGTCTTCCCAAGACTTTTTTGTTCCTTCGGATGAAGAGAAGCCTGAAAGGGTATCGTTCCGGGACAATTGAGGCAGTTCAATTACGAGGGTCGTTTAACAAGCCCTTAGAAAATCCAAGAGATGGCGCTCGTAGCATCGGAAATGGTTTGTTTTTAGTAAGCATCATTATTCACCAGATAGCTGTCAAAGTCTCAATTATATTCATCACATGGTTTCATTGTTATTGGCGATTGAAGCAAGAAATTTTTGATTATTAACACCGAAAGAGATGGATGAAGTTCATAGCACGTCTGCTCGTGTGTTTGCATCTGTTCCTAATTGGGTAAATGAGCTTAAACGTAGCCGTACATCAACAAAAGATGAACATCGTTCGGGACAGTGGAAGTGGTTACTTCCGAAATGATTGACAACATCCAGTACATCGTTTTAAGATATCGACGAATCAAAGTGCGCGAAATATTTTAGGCCACAGAATTATCGCAAGGTAGAGTGTTTTCAATTTTGCACAAAAAAATTGGGTGTGAAAAAAATGTCGGCAAAATGGGTGCCGCATTTGCTCTCAGTTGAGAATAAACGCAATCGTGCGGCCGATTCTGAGGCTATTTTGGTGCTTTTTCGTTGCAATCCTGATGATTTTCCGCATGGATAAATAACTATGGACACAATATGGATACACTACTACACTTCAGAGACAAAGGAACAATTAAAACAGTGGGGTTTCGAAGGCGAAAGGGCTCTAAAGAAGGCGAAGACGGTGAAATCGGCCGGCAAGGTTATGACCACAGTTTTTTGGGATGCACGCAGAATCATCTACACCGATTACTTGGAAAAAGAAAAAACAATAAATGAGAGTATTGCACCGGTTGAGCGAAGAAATCAAGAAAAATCGTCCTCATTTGGAAGAGAAAAAAAAACCTCTTCCATTAAGACAATGCACGGGTGTACACCCATGCAATTTCCAAAATCATGGTCAAAATCATGGAATTAATGCTCGAATTATTACAACATCCACCGTATTCACCGAATTTGGCCCCCAGGGGTTTTTTTATTTCCGAAGTTAAAAAAAATGGCTCAGGGGATAACGGTTCACATCGAACGAGGAGATCATCGCATAAACAGATGCCTATTTTGAGGACCTTTCAAAATCTTACTTTTTAGACGGCTTAAAAAGTTGGAGAAACGCTAGCAAAAGTATATAGAACTAAAAGGAAAAAAAAATCTACTTAAAATAATTTGTTTTTCTATTTTTTTCTAAGGACTTTGTATGACCCTTGTATTTATTCTGAAAAGGATGTGAATTATTAAAATTTTAATAATGCGTATTATAATAAAATTTGGTTTTAAAATTATTAGTTCTATAGCCTGGTGCTTTTTCCTATCACATAACATGTGTATCGTATCGGCTCAATGATTATATATCGGGTTGTTCACAGAGTTAAGAGAAAAAGAAACGTAAGTCGTTTATGTAAATGTTTATTTTGTCCATTATTTAATTAAGATTACGATTTACAATTTTTTTTGAGAACGTATTGATAGGTCCATAATGTTTAAACAATTTTGAAGGGAACGAAGTGGATGGTAGTCCGAGGGTGTGATGTCAGGTAAATAAGGTGAATGAAGCAAAATATCCCAATTGAAGCTCAGCTGTTATTGCCTGATCATGATTGAAACGTGTGGTCGTACATTGTCATGATGAAAACGACACTTTTCCTGTTCGCTAATTCTGGCAGATTTTCTTCAATTGCTACCTTAAGCTTATCTAATCCAGATATTTGATAGTTAGAGTCAACATAATGGCGTTTGACTTATAGCTTTCGACTACAACCGGTAGCCACGCAACAATCACCTAGTTCGAGCAACAACTACCACCACCAGTCTTACGCTGGTAGAGATGCACTGGTCGTGACTAGTAGGATTCTCTTCCCCCGTGGTACGTATGTTAGGGTAACCATGATAACATGAATGGATAACCGTCCAGACCCCTGAAGTAAACTGTAGTTAACTTTTTTAATGCCATTCCCGTTGCCCGTTGCAGAGGTGCTTGGGTTAGTGCTGATTGAACACGAGTTTTAAAGGTAACCATCGTTATGTTTGCCGCTCATCCATTAGTGATGGTTTAGTTACGTGAAAGAAGCTCAAAGTGTATGTGTCCCTTCCAAGCACACTAAATGCAAAACATAATTTTCTTGAAATTAAGTTTGTCTTTCACCGTACTTAAAACCTATGATCCTGACAACCCCTATTATTTTTTCCTTGCACTAGTCTTCCCTCGTATTAATCACTTCACTCCAGAAATGGAGCGTCAGATTTTGTTTCCAGTAAAAGATGGCATGAAAAAATTCGGCCCAGCAGACTTCGCTCACTAAGTTCATGAGGAACCTATAGCTCATTCAGAGAAACAATGGTTGTACATGATCAAAATCTATAAAGCACTCGCATTACAATGTTGCCATATTAATACCAAAATAACCAGACTTTGGTTTTTGTATGACCGATAAAACTGAAAATTAAAAAATTATACGAAAAGATTTGTCTTTAAAAGTTTTAATGAAAAATCTGTTCCGAAACTTCTGCATGTGAACATAACGGCTTTTCATTTAGTTCACACAAAGTTTAATTATTCACTATCATTAAAACAACCTTCCGTATCTGAATCGCTGTTCAAGTAAATTATTAGGAGATTAACTTCTAGTCTATCAAAAACTCTTTCGAAATTTGATCATCTTTCAATCTCTTCTTCTGTATGTTCTTTCAGATCTGTGGTGTAACTGTTGATAAAGCTTCTATCAACTTATCCAAATAGTTATCAATCGTTCGTCTATCTCAACCTATATGAGGATTGTAATAATTTTTGGCCTCTCCCCATATCAATTCTATAGGATTGAATATGCAATGATAAGAGGGAAAACGTAACACTTTGTGGTCATACTCTTCAGCCATATAATCTGCTACATATTCTTTTTTAGACTTGTTCCTAAAAAGAACATTATGAAACACAAACCTGTTCCTTTAATTACTGCTTACCGAATAACGATTTGCAACAGTTCACTTTCAGCATAGTATTTTCAAAAGGAAGATTTTACTTCATCAACCATTCTGCAATTTTTGGTTTTGTCCATGCACTAGTTGGAGCTTTATCCATCAATGTACTATAATATGGTGCATTATGCACGACAATAACTGATCCAAGATTTTCGACAACTGGTTTTCAAGCCGAAACAGAAAGTTATTTTGATTAATTTATCCATGATAATCTCCTTTTGTTTTAGAAGTGAAGACTAATTTGGCCTCTGGAATAAAGCCATTCTTGTTCCCCCTCGCAGAACTATATATCTGCAATAATATGTTATTATTGACACGTCTTAAAATAACTATTCGTGACAACATGATTTTAATAGCTCCCAAGTATCAGGTATAGCAATCACTTTTTTCATCATCTTTTGTAATCTTTACACTGCTCTTGTTATCATCTTTCCATGAGTCCAATTTTTGTCCAAGGCCAAGGTCCCATTTTGAAATATCCATGTTTCATCCAAATTAACGAAATCAAACAGAGATTCATTTTTCATATTTTGATACATCTTCAAAAATTGGATTCGTTTAAAAGCAATATCAGGAAGTTCCATTAGGACCCAACGTGGATCATCCTTACTCCATTTGAAACCAATTTTTTTTTAGAAGTGTATGAAGTGTGGAAGTACCTTTTTGCAATTATAATCGCAAATTTTTTTTACAGAACTTACGAAAACAGATACTAAACCAGAAAATAGCTAAAACAGCAAAGAATACAGTAAAAACAATTTAAAATGTTTGAAGGCCCAACTCAAAAACGATCAGAACATGAAAATGACAGATTCGACGAAGAAAGTTGTGTTAGTCCAGCAACACTGTCCGGAATCTAAATGTTATGTTGACAGCGAATTCACAGAATGTGATCCACCGGCTCAACGTATTTTTAATCTATTTGAATAGGATTAGAGGAAAAAGAAAAAAGAGTACATCGAACTTTAAATGATTATTTTCTTTCTTATGGATTTAAATAGGCAATAGATTTCCCTAAATTGATGACGTTCAACGTAAAACGTATTGGCCAACGCAACCCTTTTTTTTTCATATGGTCAAAAACGGTCGTTTTGCCAATAATTAACTTATCTGCTTTCTGACGGTTCACTAGTGCGTGGACATCAATGCTTGAAGAAGGACCAGAGCGATGTCGGTCTTCCAAGACAAAATCTTCGTCCCTAACTCGACTCTCTCCCCACATAAAAAGCCAAATCTTGTTTTTTATTCAAAACTAAAAAACTTCCTTTTTAAAATAATAAAAACAATGTGGCGTATATGTAAGTTATCGACACACATTTTCAATTTGAATAACATAAATGTTGTTAAGGTTTAAAAGACCAATTAATGGAAAATCTTTACAATCTTTTCGGTCAACCCAATATTTGTTTCTTCCTCTTTACGTGATTCATCATCAAAGTGGATATGTTCTCTATTCAAAATTATTATGGATATGTATTAAGAGCTATTCGATTCGATTTCGATTTCGAGAGCTATTTTATATATAACCTGATGAGTATTTTTGGAGAGAACATCCTCGCATTGAGATCTATTTCACGTAAAGCTAATAACATATAGATAAGAACAATATTATTCACGTGCTTTTGATTACGCGTTGCGATGTGTCACAATAAAGCTCTGTATTTTTCAAGAAAACTAATATCTTCATAACTGGAACAAAATAGTTATATTTCAAGTGCATAATTTTCTTTCATGTAATTCAAGATATATCGATGTCAACATCAGTAACAATTTTATTTAAAATTCGTGTTTTATTAAGATAGTAAGATAGTATTATCAGTTAGAAGATTTACCTTTTACCTTGAGTAGCGCCTATTTTAAGCTTATTGTTTAACGTGAAATATTGTTCATTGGATTATTTATTGCCATTATCTCATTTTACCGCATTACAAAGTTCGCAAAACTACTTGCGATGTATTTTTTAGATATTATTTTATAGAACATATAAATATTCATTTAATTTTTTTTTAGAAACAAACAAATCCTCTTAATTATGACAGCATGTTATTCTTAACTCTGATGATTACGTTTTAATCTTTTTAGTTATATCTGGAAAACAAATATTATTTTTATACTTTAATGTAGCTATTATTTTACTGTTATTATATAAAAACTATTTTGAATGGTTAAATAATTGTTGGAAAGTATTATTGAAACTTGTTACTTTATAATAATGTAATTACTATTTTATAATAGTGTTTAATTTGTACAAAATATAATTAAACGTGCACTAATGTAGGTACTAATATACCGAGTGTTATACTTTTCATAAGGTGTTTGGATAGTTGGTCTATGTTAAATATTTGTTCAGTGCATGAGCGACCAGGGCGAAAACCTGCCTGGTACTCGCCAAATTTGTGTTCTAGTTGCTCTTGTGTTCTCTGGAGAAGGGATGCTGAGAGGATTTTTGTAAGTGACTTGTAGTAAGGAGATTCTTCTGTAGTTGTTTACATTTGTTCTGCCTCTCTTCAGGTGCAGCGGGTGGATAAGAGCACATTTCCATTCTACTGGTAATTTTTCTGTTTGCCAGATGTTCGTGATAATTTGCGTGAGTTCCTCCCTGCAGTGAATTTGGTCCGAGGTTTCAATAGTTCAGAGGTGATACCATCTTCACCGGATGTCCTGTTATTCTTTAGTTTGCGTATGTGCCTGTGGTTTTCTTCCTGTGTTGGTGGTGGTGATTCTGAGTGGGTATAGATACAATTTTCCTTGAGGAATCTTGTGTCGCGTTCGAGACAATTGAGGAGATCGGAGAAATAGTGTGTCAGCTTCATATACTTTCTCTTAGTTTGTCTGATAACTTTTGCGGTCTGTTTTCTAGTCTCGTTAAATAGCTGTTGATTTTCCCGGGGATTTTTTACTGTTGTACTCCTGAAATGCTCGTTTGCGTCGCTGCAATACACTTTCACATTCTGAGTCCCACCAAGGGTGTTTTGTGTTCTTTTTCAATGGGATCAGTTCCTGTGCTTTATGTGTATTTTTTTTGTGAAATTGTTAATATATATCTGCCTGTTCATTTTCTATTTCCTCTGTTATGTTGGATTCCTTGATCTTTTTCGTGTCGAATTTCTATAGGTGTTCCTTCTTCTGATGAATTCTCCTTGAGGTGAACTTGACTTTGATTCGTGTTAGGTAGTAGTCTGAATCGATGCTCGCGTCTCTGCAGACTTGAACATCTTGGATTTCTCTTTGTTCTGGGTATGAAATCGCAACGTGGTCTATTTGGAATTCACCAATCTGTTGTATAAGCGATCTCCATGTTGTCTGTTTTTATGGAGATTTTCTTAGGGATGTTGACATGATCTTCAGGTTATACTGTTGGCATAGTTCGATGATTCTTATGTCGTTCTTGTTAGTGAATTTGTAAGCGGGGAATTTGCCTACGGTTTTTTGATGGATTTTCCCTACCGATTTGTGCGTTAAAGTCGCCCAGTAAAATTTTGGTATCATTCTTTGGCACCCTTGCCATTATCTTCTCTAGTGTTGCCCAGAAGTTCTCTATAGACTTGGGGTCTTTCTTGTTGTCCCCTTTTGTGGGGGGCATGTACGTTGATCATGGTGTATTTTTTATTGGCGCATTGTCATTAGTCTATTGTTTATGGGTTGATTTCCTTAATAGAATTAACTATCCCTTTGTGTACCACAAAGGCCATGCCCAGAAGCGGAGCGCTCATGGCGACTCGTTTGTCTGTCCTGCTTTTGAATATGCGATAGTTCCCGTAGTCCACCGTGTCCTTATCCCAACTTTTTTTGAAATTGTGAAAGTCCAGGTTTCCCAAAATCCGAGTACCTCGTTGCTGTCTGTCGACGGGTGGATTTGTTACCACCTGGGGTATCATTGTTATTCCTTGCACGGGTCATGGTTGCTTGTAAGCCTCCACTAGGAGGTCCAGTGTATCCACTGGTTTAGAACCAGGGATTGTTAGTTCCTGGAGCGTGGTGTACAGCCGCACCCTCTGGGTGGACAGACGCCGACCAGGTTGCCGGTGGTTGCCACTGCAGACGCGACCTGGGTTTTTTTCTGCCAGAGTTCTGTTAGCCGTCTGTTCCCGAAACAAACGTTCGAGTTCCGCCGTTGTCCGTTTCCTACCACGTGGACGAAGGTTTATATATATATATATATATATATATATATATATATATATATATATATATATATATATATATATATATATATATATATATTCGTTCGTTCCCTGTACACTGTGCCATCCTCACACGCATTAAGGCAAACATTTGTGTTTTTTTATTTCTCAGCTTAGTTGAAAGGAACTCCTGTGGACAATACCACTGTAATCGAAGAAAGCAATTGAAGCGTTTTTTAGAAAAACTTCCTATGTCTCAATCAGCAGAATTTTCAAAACGTAAAAAAAGTTTTTATTTACTCACATTAATAAATTAATATTATATTTATGGTTAATTAGTGTCCGACGTTCCTGGTAATACTAACTGCATAGCCATTCGTCTTTGATTTATGCTGAACTTAATGGTATAATAAAAAAGTTTACAAAAATATAGGATATAGCCAGTTAAAATCTTCTCGAACGAGGGAGCGTTTTTAAAAACTTTATTTTTACAACCTTACACAATGACGTCTAATACAAGATTGAATTTAAAAAACAATTTGGTAATATTTATACATTTAATATGCTTAATAAGTGAAATATGATTTGTTTTGTTGTGTAAAGATCGGGGAATCACATCCTCTGTATCATTTGAGGGGATTCACGTAACGCCTCCCTGCGAAGACGAAAACAACAGGGATGCAAGGTTGTTTTCGATTACTTGTAGTGGTATGGTTTCTCTCTTGATATTTTTCTTTGTCGAAGTTTCCATATTACCATAGTTGTGACGATGATAATTATGAATATAATCACAATAGTTGTCGAACTCCATGCAATTGTTTGTATTTGATTGACGTCTGGTGGCTTCAATTGATTTGCCTTTTCTTGTAACCTCTTGATGTCTTCTAGATTGATGGATTGTAATTCGATCTTTTGTTCTTCTGATGGTTCGATTTTTACATATTCGAACTCTAGAGTAGGTAATGTGAAAGGATCTCCTTTTATCAATTTTTCTGTGTTCCAATAATAATTCTGTTGGATTTGGATCCCACAGTTAAATGGAATATTCAGAAGACTAGGGTTTTCTATCTGAATATATTTCTGAGTTTCACAGTATTTTACCAATTTCATCGGTATTTTGTTTGGGATTACCAATAAATATTTTTTGTTGATTGACTCGATGAGTGGTTGGCATATTTCGACAGTAGTTAATTGGTAATTGCGATTTTCCATTTCTTTTAGTAGTGTTGTCACACATTCGTTGGTAATAGGCTCTAAATTATTCTGACAAATATAGTTATTTTCAATTTTTGGACATTCTTCTACGTTATATTGCTGTAAATGAGTGCTCAAGATAAGGTAGGGTTGTTTAGGGATTATTATGGAGTTGTTAATAGGTATAGGAAATAAATGATATAATTGATAAGTTTCTTCCTTGAAGATTGGAAAATGAATAACAAAAATTATTTTATTTTTCGTGAATCTAGTTTGTAGGTTTGCTGTTTGATAGAAATAATTTAAATTTTCGAAATTTATTATTTTGTTTTTTCCATAAAGAGCTGTTAAGTTTGATATTATATTAGACATCTCTTTTGCTGAAATTACTGCACTATGTAATACGTTTAATTGTGTAAAAGCAATAGCGTCTTCCAGGATATCTAAGAAGGTGATTAAATTTTGACAATTTAAAATGATTTGATTAATTGTATTTTGCGCTTGAAGAAATGCATCTAAATCATAAATTGATCTTTTTAAATTTATTTCTATATTTTCGATATGTTTGATTGTATTCTGATTTTTGGACAATATTGTTATTGTTTGATTATAATTCTCAATAAGGTTTTTCGTTAAGGGCTGTAATGTAACTTCATTTTGAAAGGCGTTTTGGTTATTTTCCAATTGATTTATAACTTTTTCGTTCCGTTCGCCATCATCAGCGTCTAATGTGCCAAAAGCCATTTTGATATTTTTCCTCCTGCATTTATTAAACCTCTTTTGGATCGTAAATGCGGTTGAACATTATTTAGTTTTGTTTCAGCTTCTAGAATAAGGAATTTGGTTTGATTGATCATTGTATTTAGATATGAATAGTGAGCAGGTAAGTCTATTTTATCTAGATTCTGATTAATTTTGTTATGAAATGTTTCGATGTTTTGTAATTGATTAATAATAGTTGGTATTTCGATGTAGTGTATAAAACTATGTTTGGTTTCTATGATCTTAGTATCTCCAAGTTGAAAGGGTAGCAGAGGGGTTTGTATTGTTGATATAGTTATATCATCAGTCTTCGTCAGAATAATCTTGTACATAACTACAAGAAGGAACAGGATCCTCTTCATTGTCCTGTGGACGAGAAAGTCGTTTACATTTTTGTAACTGCGACTTGTGAATTATTTTGTCTTTATTTGTTATTATTTTGTTTCCTATGTCTTGTCTGACAATAGTTTTAATAAATCGAGGTTTATCTTTTGTTCTTTTTGCGCCTTTATCTTGCACGTATGCTATTGTATTTTCTCTACAGTCATAAGGACCTTCGCGGGTTTCATTATTTCTGTTAATATTTTTAAGTTTAGTTTCTAGATTTGCATTATATATTTTCTTATATATAGATTTTAGTCTTTCTCGACGATCATCTATGTATTTACTTACTATTATTTCGTCAGTTAGATCGAAAGGGTCTAGGGCATTAGTGTTTCCGTTTATTATATCAAAAGGCCTCTCTTTTGTAACCCTATGGGTAGTTAGATTATATCCTAATATTGCATATTGCATTAGTTGTTTTATGCTTGCATTAGGCTCTTTCAATTTTAGAATTCTATATAGTTCTATTAGAGTGGAATGGAATCTTTCAACAGGGCTATTACTATTAGAGTTTCCAGGTGTAGTATAATGGATTAGGATGTTATGTAGTTTACAGAATTCTAGGAAAGGGGAGGACTTAAATTCACTACCATTATCGCAAGTAATTTGATAAGGAAGGCCGTGGTGATTTACGAATAGTATAACATTATCAAGCACGATGGGGGTTGTACAAACTGGTTCTAGTATATAGGTTTGCCCGTATCTTGAAAATACGTCACTAATAGTTAGAAATTTTGTGTTTATTTGGAATATATCCATGTGGATTGATTCTAATGGTTGTGAAGGTGTGGGGCTAATATTATATTTTATTTTAGGTGGACCTTTGGTATATCTTGCAGTTGTTGGTAAATTCAGTTAAGTTTTCTTTCATGTTAGGCCAGTAGTAGTGTTTTTTAATTGACAATAGGGCTTCATGACAAGTCTTAATGTGGTGGTAATCAATTAGTTTCTTTTGACTTTGTTCGTTGTATACATAAGTTAGGTACAATTTTGAGATTAAGAGTTTATATGCATTGTGTCGAAATACTTTAGGTAGAATAGTGCTAATTCTTAGATATAGGTTATTCGATGGTTCTTTTGTATATATGCAATATAGTTTCTTGGGATCGATGTTTTCTTTAAAGAATTTTATAATTTCTTGTGTATAATTCGATGTCAAATGGACAGTGTATCTATTCTTCATATTAAATGGTTTACTGCGTATTGTACATGATAGTGTTTGTTTAGGTTTTGAACAAATATAATTTGGTTGACATACATGTTTAAGCAATGTTCGGTTATAAGTATGTTCAGAATTGGATCTTCAAGTGTTGCATGAACAGTTTCATTATCAGGTAAATCGATGTTCATGTTCGGCGGTCTAATTTGTATATCTGATAGGATCTTAACTTTTGGTGGATTAATAATTTCTTCTATTTGATGTTGTTCTTCTTCCGATATAGGATTGTGTTGTTCTCTAAAAATGTATTGTTCAATTTCGTCATTGATGTCTCCAGGATTGCCAATAATAGATTCATTTTCAATAGCATTGATTTCTATTCTAGAGAGTGCATCGACATTGGTATTTTCTTTTGCCCTTTTTATATACCTATCTTATAGTCATATTCCTCTAATTTCAAACGCCATCTCACTAATCGAGAGTTCGGCTCTTTCATATTAAAGAAGTATTGTAATGGCTTATGATCAGTTACAATTGTGAATTCCTTTCCGAATAGGTAGGGTCTAAAATGTTGAGTTGCCCATACAATTGCTAGTAATTCTTTCTCTATCGTAGCATAGTTTTGTTCTGCTGGGTTAAGTGTTCGTGATGCATATGCGATCGGTAAATGGTTTTGTATTTTTCCTTGACTCAATATAGCTCCTAAAGAAACGTTTGATGCATCAGTAGTAAGTATAAAAGGTTTCTCAAAATCTGGATATTGTAGAATGGGGTTATTACAACGAATATTTTTACATGTCTTAAATGTCTCAACATATTCTTTCGTGTGTTCTATTTGTATTCCTTTCTTTAAACACTTAGTTAAGGGTTTTGTCAGTTTGGCAAAGTTTTGTATAAATCGTCTATAATAATCTAATAGTCCTAGGAATGATTTAATTGCCTTGGTTGTTTTTGGAATAGGGTATTTTAATATTGTGTGGATTTTCTTTGGGTTTGGTCTGATACCGTCCGGAGTTATGACATGTCCTAAAAATTCTACTTCCTTTCTAAGGAATTCTGCTTTGTCTAATTGAATTTTTAGTTTTGCGTCTTACAATTTTTTAAAGACTGCCTTTATATGGTTTGTGTTCTTCAACTCCTCAGTTCGTAATGTCCGTGTTCCTCAACAATTCGTAATGTCCGTGTTCTACGCTGAATGCAGTTGTCTCTACTGATTTGGGGTCCATTTCTATTTGATGGAATCCTGATGATAAATCAAGAGTTGTAAAGTATGTGCATCTACCAAGTTTATCTAAGATATCTGTAATATTCAGCAATGGGTATCTATCGTCAATGGTCTTTTCATTTAGTGTACGATAATCGATAACTAATCGCCATTTTTGTTTTCCACTAGCATCTAGCTTTTTGGGTACAATCCAAATTGGGCTGCTCTGTGTTTTATTATACCGTCATCAAGCATTTTATGTATCTGTTTCTTTATTTCTTCTTTGTGGACGATTCTATATATCTATAGGAACATGTATGCACTGGTATTTCATCTGTTGTCCTTATTTCATGTTTAATTCTGTTTGTAAAAGTCAGTTTATTTTCTTCTTGGTGGAATAAATCGAAGAATTCTTGACAAACATTTTTAATTTCTGATTTATCTTCTACGTTTAGATGGTTTGTACGAAGTAAGTTTGATATTTTCGAGTGTTGAGGAGTTGTTTTTAGTTGCATATTGTTAAAATGGAAGATATGAAATTTTTCTTTTAGTTGATTTGTAAATGGAATTGTCTTAATTGGTTCTTTAAGTTTTAATATTAGATTTTCATTAGTGTAGTTAAAAATTTCAGTAGTCGCGATGCCTTTTTTTGCTGTAGTTAATGTTTCTGGTATGTAGATGTTATCTATGGTTTGTTCTGGTATTATAACATCAATATTGTTTTGGTCTACAGGCAATTCAATTCGAGCTGGTTTATGTGGCTTTATTGAAAACTTAAATAATTCTTCCTCTTGTGGTTGTCGGTAAAGAAGGGGAATTTGGATATTATCATTTATTAGTTTTTTTGTTTACTAGGTCAATTTGAAGTTGGAATTTTAGAAGTTATATTATATTATACCATCAAAATACTAAACAATACTTCTTTTTGTCCAATACCTGTTTTTAATTTTGAAGGAAAGTGATAGATTTTATTTGGAAAATTTTTTTCGGCTTTTTCTGGGTTTAAAATTGAATGGTAGCATCCTGTGTCGATTAATAATTTTAACGGGGGTTTACTAATTTTATTATACGGTAGACTATTATTTATTTCGGTGTACATTTCAAAAGTTACGTTGTGGGTTCTATCTGACTGATATCGTGAAAATTTTCCGGTTCAGCGTAGTAGCAATCATATGTATCGGGTTCCTCATATGTTTGTTCATCGTCAGCATTTATATATTCTGTTTGAAGGTCATTTTCGCTATTGTCTAGGTCAGGGTTCGGTATTTCACAGTTTGCATTTTCGTCGATTTGGTATAGTTCTTGAGAGATGAAATTTCTAGGGCTAGATGGTTTGAAGATATTAGATTTTTGGATATTGTTTGGGATTGAAAGTCTCGATGTTGTAGGTATTGGTTCTGGTTTATTCTGTGGTATTTGGCTTGTTGGTTTAAATACATTTCTGGGTGAACAAAAAACTTCTCTGTTTGTAGGATAATATCTTTGAATTGGACGAGGTTGTATATTTATGGGGCCTCTGGGAAATGGTGGCTTAAAGTTCTCAAATGTTTGGATGGGTTGTGTATGGTTGAATGGTGAATTAGAATTTTGGAAGGGTTGTTTGTTGAAATTACTTAGAAAATGTGTAGGTTGAATTATATTATTATTAAACGGTTGTGGTCTAACAAAATTATTTTTAAAGTAGGTTGGTGGAATCATATTATTAGAAAAAGGTCTTATATTATTTTGAGAATTCTGGGGTTTAAAATTGTTTGGTTGTGAAAATATAGGAGTGGTTAGTTTTGGTTGATAGACATTATTTTGATTACTGTTTTTATACAAGTTTTGAGCATATTGAAAGTTGTGTTCTTCCGTGATAAATAATAATGCGTTTTCTAGACAAGTTGGTTGTTTTAGTCTAAGCATACTTTGTATTTGGCTTGGTAGTCCTCGGATAAAGGTTCTCAAACTAGCCTGTTCGTATTATTTTAGGTGGATGAGTTTGGTTTGTGCATCCATTTGATTATCACTGAAGGAGTTGATTTTTTGCGTTAGGTGGCTTCGCAAAATTTGTAATCTCTTCCCGAAGTCTAAAGGGTTTTCGTTTTTATTTGTGTAGGCGAGTAGAAGATCTTGCTCTAAGCATTCGAGATTTCTTCTATCTCCAAAACAATCAATTAAAGCTTGTTTAATTTCTTGCCAAGTTCTTAGCTCTAATCGGTTTCCTACTAAGATTTGTGCTCTGTCTTTCAATTTTATTTGGGTGATTCTAATCAAATAGTTCTGAAGGCTGTTATCGTTGTTATTGCCGTATATATCAAAGAGAAAGTCTATAGCTGAAATAAAGCTAGTAAGACAATGTGGATTACCGTCGTATGGAGGAATGGTATCGACATACATACGCAAAAGCATAAAATGAATTTGTGGATTTGCCATTTCAAAATTATTATTTTTTAAGTTAGTTTCTAGAATAATGCTATTACTATCTGTTTCGAGATAATTGTCTAAATCTATATTTGGACTAGATTCTATACTCATCAGTATTTTTAAAATTAAAATAAAAGTACGATCTTAAATGCTAAAAATTATTTTAAAGGTTAAATTACGATCTTGAAATAAAATGAGAAAACAAAAATACGATTTTAAATGCTAAGCTTAAATATAAAAATGTTTCGATTCTTATTTTCCTCGTGAACTTATCGTGTCTGGAAAAGGGTCGAACTAAAATTACTTGATTAAAGGATTCGCGTCAGTTAATCATTCTTAAAATTAGGGATGTATTTTGCTTTGTTTCTTAATTTTACTGTTTTCCTAATTTTACTGTTTCTTAACTTAATTGTTTCTTAACTTAATTGTTTCTTAACTTAATTGTTTCTTAACTTAATTGTTTCTTAACTTAATTGTTTCTTAACTTAATTGTTTCTTAACTTAATTGTTTCTTAAATTAATTGTTTCTTAACTTAATTGTTTCTTGACTTAATTGTTTCTTAACTTAATTGTTTCTTAACTTAATTGTTTCTTAACTTAATTGTTTCTTAACTTAATTGTTTCTTAACTTAATTGTTTCTTAACTTAATTGTTTCTTAACTTAATTGTTTCTTAACTTAATTGTTTCTTAACTTAATTGTTTCTTAACTTAATTGTTTCTTAACTTAATTGTTTCTTAACTTAATTGTTTCTTAACTTAATTGTTTCTTAACTTAATTGTTTCTTAACTTAATTCCCAATCTCTCTTATATGGAAAGGTTGAAAATGGTGTGTAAAGGAATACTTGGACACTCACCTTATTTATGCCAGTTAAGGGTCGTCAGCCTTTTCTTCCTTCACGGGGTTGAATCTTGTAACCTTTGTGCTTGGAAGTGCGTGGAGGACAGCTGCTGGCTATCAGGAATAATTCCATAGGCTTCAAAATTGTACTTGCTCCACGAATTTGGATCGTTGGTTCTTCTTCTCCAGATCAGTCCAATACTGTGGCTCTGGGGTTGAATAGACACTCTCAGAACACACTCTCGTTTTCCGACTGCGCCAATTAAAGTATTCTCGAATGAGGGAGCGTTTTTAAAAACTTTATTTTTACAACCTTACATAATGACGTCTAATACAATATTGAATTTGAAAAACAATTTGGTAATATTTATACATTTAATTTGCTTAATAAGTAAAATATGATTTGTTTTGTTGTGGAAAAATCGGGGAGTCACATCCTCTGTATCAGCAGTTTCCTTTGAGGGGATTCACGTAACGAGCCATATCCTATACTTTTTTGCAAAGAAAGGAAAAAATTTAATTTTAATAGTAATGTTTTTATTGCAAAAGTTTTTATTGATATCTAAAACATAGTAAAATTTATACATACAAGGTTTTAGTAAAACGTAATTAGGTTTTATTACTGTTAAACAAATTTTAAAAATCTTTAGCTTTAGTTTACTAAACAATATTAAGATACAAAATAATAGCTAAGTTTTAAAAAATAGCGAGTTAAGTTTTAATAAAATAGATTATTGTTATTAAAATTTAATAAAAAATAAAAATTGCTTCAAAATTGTTCTGGTGATTCATATTTACCACCCCAGTTCTCAAATTATGAATTCCAAATACGAAGTACCATAACTGACGGGAGTAAAACATATCTTTGTCCGCGTATGGCATAAAGAGAGATTTTGTATAGAGTTAAAGATTAGGAACATGCATCATCAAGCCCTTGCGTTCCCTGGAAAAGCTCTCCTCTCCTCCTCTAATAAAGCTCTTTTTCATTTTCAAGAGACGTTCTCTCATTCTGATCAGCGATATTTATCTTTAGGAGTATATTGTCGCAGTATAAGCTGCATGTGTCTGTCTTAGGTAGGTTTAAGAGGTTTAATAATTTTGTAGTAAACCAAATATGACATTAATTCAAAATAAGCCCAAAAATGGTTTGTGCATTTCACGAATGCTTAGTGTTTTCGCGAGGCACAAACATTTTGGGTGAGTAGTGAGATTGACCAGTTCTGAACGCTTTAATGTGTCGAACAAGTCAATAACTGATTGGGGTGTTTTTTTAGACCTATGCTCCTGATTTCCTCGTCCATCTTTTGGAGAGCAGCCATGAGCGATTAACTGCTGATGAGCGATGTTCTCTGAAAACCATGCTCAAAAAGGCATCTCTAAACAAGTATCTCATCATCACGGCTTCTCATCTGACACACATGCATATATATAATAAAAGTGGATAAAAATAGTATGAACTTAATTATATGCGAAAAGAGCTTCATCCTGCAGTGGATGGACATGGGGTGACATGGCTGATGGCTGATCGGGGTTCACAAGTGAAATTGACTACATCATGACCAACGATTAAACAATATTTACCTATTGTACTGTACTTAACAATTTTAATGGAAGTGACCGAATGGTACGAGCAAAAGTTAGGATTAACTGTCGAAGAGAACATAAAATAATGGTAAAATCAAAGAAGGGCAAAGTGGATTCTGAAAAACTGCTGGAGAGAGGAAGCGATTTTGAGAATGCTGTGTCAAATCAGTTTGCTGTGTTACAAGATCCGGAGGTAGTGGAACTATCAATCCAATATGAAGAAATCGCCAACAATGTGCTTCAAATGTCTGCTTCAATAACACCAGAAAAAAAATGTCTCAAACAGACAAAAATCCCCAGTGAGACCATTGATTTAATGAGAGAACGGCGGGCAATGATAAATGCGGGTAGTCCTTTCGGCAGGGTCAAGTACACTGAGCTCTGCAAAACTATAAGAAAACGTACCAGAGAGGACACGTGCCGATTCAACATGCAGCTAGTGCAAGAAACCCTGGACGAAAACAAAGGAATTAACAAGGCCAAGCAGAAGCTGAGAAACAAAAGAACGCAAATATATGCCTTAAGGTGTGAGGATGGCACAGTATACAGGGCAGGTACGCAAATGTAAACGTAAATTTTCACCTTCATGGTACTCATCTAAACAAACAGCAAAATTTCTTAAGGTGGCTCAGCACATAATATCTGGAATGGCTGCCAATTTATGTCGAATATTTTCATTTAACTGCACAAAAGCTCACGGTTTAGTAATGTGAACTTTCGATTTTAGCTTATAGCCCCTCCCCACAAGAAGAAGTCCATAGGGCTCAAATCAGGACTACGTTGAGGCCAATTTATGTCACCTCTCCTGGAGATCAATTTGTTTAGGAGAATTTCACAAACTCGTGGCAGAGATGTGTTGGAAGTGTGTAACATTGCTCCACCCTGCTTTAAATGTTCTTTGATTATAACCAACGCTCTGAATTGAGGGTAACTGCGCGTCCCCTACCGTCTTCAAATAAGTACCGGCCGATTATTTCTTGTAGTGACATTATAGCCAATTCAGTGACTTTGGGCGAATGTAAACGTTTTTGATGCTTGTTTTTCGGGTTCGTTGCACTCATTTGAACATTTCTGCTTATTTACATAACCGCTGAGATGAAAAAGGGCCTTAAATCATTGGTTTTGTAAAAGTGTCCGCACGGACGAAGCACAGTCGGCTCCGGAGAAACGCCCCATATCGACTAAATTCTTAAACACGCGTCTGTCAATAGACATGAGCTCCGCGCCAATGAAATAGAAGGCATGTGTCAATGAAATAGAAGCTTTCTTATGGGACATCTTTATATATAACGTTTATGTAATATTAAAAACATTAAACTTGAAGAGATTTACCACTACACACCAAGTCACTTTTTTTAACTTATCGATGCACGTTTCGCTTAACCATGTTTAATCTTTAAGATTAAATCATCTGATGATGCTAACATGGTTAGCGAAACGTGCGTCGAGAAGTCGAAAAAAAGTGATTTGGTGTTTAGTGGTAATTCTCTTCAAGTTTAGTGTTTCACACCAAAGGTTCCAATAGAAGAATTGATTAATAACATTATTCAAAGATTTATTTATTTTCTATATACGCGACACTTCAGTATTTATTGAGAATGTTGACAACTTTACAGACTTCAGAATATTAAATCTGTTGAAGAAAAAATTATGTTATAATTTCCATCAAACCAATATTATACTATAAGTTTAGATATATCTTTCTATGTGTTTTTCCTATATCATTTACTGTACTTTTCCTTAAGGTTACGCGAAAAACATAAATTGTTAACATACATTTATTAAGAACTGCTGGTTATTTTTGACGTCATCACTCACAACTGATCATATCAAGGATTAAGATCATGATCATTAATATATCATATGTTGCAGGAAATCCGTTTTTTACTTGTTATAAATAAAATGTAATCAATCTAGTTAAGTGTTAATAGGAAAATAATAATTCCAATTAATAAAAAGCGATAACTACATTCTAATGAATAGAAATATCTCTATCGCAAGCAAGAAAACCTATTATGTTTTACAACCGTATTGACATTTATATTAAAAAATTGAGACTGAGTTATACTTTTTGATACTCTTGAAAGTGGACCGATTGTACTGCCTTGACATAACTCACAAAATATCAAATCACTTAACGTACGGTAGCATCAAAATATCATAAATTGAGACGCCTTTCCATTTCACACTATTGCAATAATCACCATTTCACATCATGACGTTTTTCAACATCAGTTATCAAATTGTGCCATTACACACACAATATATATATATATATATATATATATATATATATATATATATATATATATATATATATATATATATATATATATATATATATATATATATATACATATATATATATATATATATATATATATATATATATATATATATATATATATATATATATATATGTACGGTATAAGGGAAATAATTTTCGTAACGACTCTTCACAGCATTTGAAAGAAAAAAGTTTCTTACAACAAGGGATTCAAACCACAAAAAAATGCGAACTTCTTAAATCATCAATCGAAAAGCTATAATAGAAATTTACATTTTTCACAAATAACATGTATAAAAGCATATTTGACAAATGATTTATTATCATCTATTATACATCATAGGAAGACATTCTACAACAAGCAATAACATATGAATAATTCATTCCCAATATAATTTTGGATAGAATTTTGAGGCCATCACTACAACTGATCATAGCAAGGATTAAGATCATGATCATTAATTCATTAATATATCATATGTAGCAGAAAATCCGTTTTTTACTTGTTATAAATAAAATGTAATCAATCTAGTTAAGTGTTAATAGGAAAATAATAATTTCAATTAATAAAAAGTTATAAATACATTTTGAATAGAAATATCTCTTTTGCAAGCAAGAAAAACTATTTTGTTTTACAGACGTATTGTCATTTATATTAAAATATTTAGACTGAGTTATATTTGTTGATACTTTTGGACTGATTGTTCTACCTTGACATAACTCATTCCACAAAGTATCAAATCACTTAATGTAGGGTAGCATCAATATATCTTAAAATGAGACGCCTTTCCATTTCCGACTACTGCAATCATCACCATTTCCCATCATAACATTTTTCAAATTGTGCCATTACATATATATATATATATATATATATATATATATATATATATATATATATATATATATATATATATATATATATATATATATATATATATATATATATATGTACCGTGTAAGGGAAATAATTTTCGTAACGATTCTTCGCAGCATTCTTTCGCAACATTATCTACAATAAGAAATTCATATCCACACGCAAAAATAAGACACTACGACACAGTAATCAAACCAAAGGTATTATAAGCAAGCTAGACACACACTCCACCCAAAAAGCTAAAAGAAGAACGCAAAATTATGAGGAAAATTCTTGGCCCAAAACTAACAGACTACATCCTAGAAATACCACAGAGAGAATGTCCAACGTAGCGGCGGACATAAGAAAAACAAAGTTAAAATTCTATGGACATATCAGTAGATTCCCACCGACAAGAATCACTAACAGACTTCTGACACACATACAAGGAGTCAAGTCAAGAGTACCATAAATCGCACAAGTCAGGACTGACCTGGAAAAGGCGCAAATAGCCCCGACAGAGATTGGGGATACAAGAACGTACAGAAACAAAATACATATGTGGAACGTTGCATCAGAGACCGAAGTTTCGAGGAAATCGGAGACAAGGTGGACGGAGGAGAGAAAGAGAATCCACGGAGAAGAGAAAGGATGAGAGAGGTGTGGAGGATTAGAAAGAACACTCGAAAATAAGTCAGAATGCTTGACGTGATCCGACTGGATCTATATGCACCGAATATATATACAGGGTGGTCTGTCAATAATGTGATATCGGTTGATATCTTAATAATGGCTGAAGATAGAGAAAAAGTTTAAGTACGGGTTGTATAACTAAATAGGCTGCATAATTTCAAATTGATTTTATTTATACAGGGTGTTTCACATAACCGTGGCAGTGTATAGTTTTGTTCTTTTCTAATCGAACACCCTAAATGTTCATTTATTTTAGCATTCTGCTATTGATTATAAACATATTTCGTAAAACATGTTCTATACTTAAACTCAATTGTTTTACTGATATCCACCATTTTGTATTCCATTTTGTATTTTGAGTCCCCTGAGTCTTTTGAAAGGAGAACGTTATTAACGATTCTAAGATGGCTCAAGTATACACCATTAATCTATATACCATCCTGTTCCCAATCTAGATTACGGAATACTTCTTCTAAGTAGGCCAAGAAAAAAATAGGCAATATTGCGTCACCCTGCCCCGACATCCTGCTCTAAATGAATTCTACCTTCAAGATCATTAAGGTGAACTCTCGCTGTGACTTCACCAAATATATATCCTTATATGTTTACATAGGTTTTATCTACTCCCTGGCTAAGCGATACATTCATTATAGCTTGCTTTGAGATTGAATCCAATGCCTTTTTGTAATCGATAAAAGCTAAGCACAGTGACATGGTTTATTTGATGTGCCTTTCCATGACCCGCTGTACAACCTAGAGTTCCATTATACTGATTCCATTATACTGAACCCACTTTAGAATCTTGCTTGCTCTCTAGGTTGAGCGTCATTTAAAATATTCTTTTAGGTGAAAACCTGGTATATTAATGATAAGAGACTTATTTTATAGTAGTTCTTTAAATCTTAATGTGCTCTTTTTTTATGTAAAATAATCACTTCTGCATTTTTCCATAAGTTAGATACTTTTTGTTAAATGAGGTATTCTGAATATAATTTTGCCAGTGTTTTATGTAAAGTCCAACCGCCAGCTTCTAGCATTTATTCGATTCTGAAATTTTAATAAAATTAGTTTACCCTATATACATGTACAATTAAAATTAATTTAAAATATATTATAAGTATTTACAGATTGGCCAAGATACTTTTAAATATCTCAGAAATGTAACAAACAGTTCTCTTCATATAATTTGTGTAAATAATTAATTTGGATTAGAAAACAGGTCAGCTTTCTCAGCGTCCCTTATGATAATTATTTATTGATTACGCATCATATGCCCATTTTCAAGATACGTTCATTATGATTTTCAATAACAATCGAAATTTAAGCGGTGCAAAAATATATTATATAATATTAAATAAAAATAAAATATTTTATTGTTCTAAATAAATATATATATATATATATATATATATATATATATATATATATATATATATATATATATATATATATATATATATATATATATAAGCAAAACCAAGAGAGCAAGCAAGATTCAGAAGTGGATTCATTACAATGAATCAGATCCAGGATATACAGCAGGTCGTGGAAAAGTACAACGAATACACCACGCCACTGTGTTTGACTTTTATCGATTACGAAAAGGTATTTGATTCAATCTTAAAGCAAGCCATGGATGTATTGCTTAGCTAGGGTATAGACAAAATCTATGTTAAACCTATTAGGATATATATTTGATGAAGTCACAGTGAGAGTTAATGGCCTTGGGGGTGGAATTGACGTAGAGCAGGATGACACAATATCGCCTATTCTTTTCTCAGCCTGCTTTGAAGAAGTCTTCCGTAATCTGGATTGGGAACAGGATGATTATAGATCAATAGTGCATACTTGAGCCATCTTAGATTCGTTGCTATTTCGATATTTTGATATTCGTTCGCCTTTCAAAAGACCCAGAAGAGTTGCTAAGACGCATAAAAGAGCTGCAAAGAACGCAAGAACCATTTGGCTTAAAAATAAACCTGAAAAAGTGTGAGGTTATTTTCAATAAATTTGTTGATGACAGAATAATTTCAGTTTTAGGGGGGTATTTGGAGGTTGTGGACCGAAAGCACGACTGATGACATCGTTAAGTATATTGGACTCGAGGAAAGCTCAGGATTGGCAGAGTAAACCTCAGAATCGGAAAAGTTTTAAACATATATACAAGTTATATATCTATCTAGGATAAAGGCCTCTTCAGCATGCATGGTAGAAAATGTTAAAAAATCAGTCCGGGTATCAATCCGTTCGTTCTGTGAGTTTAGTTCACATATTTTGCCAAAATATCATTTCCTATTATTTATAGTTGCATATACATATAATGTATATTATTATATTATTTATAGTTATTTCCTTGACTCGAGTTAAATTCTTGACACTTATTCTTGTTCTGATAAGTTATTAATTCTGAATGTCTTCTCTTTCTTGTACACTCAGTGTCAACATGTTAGACACACTTGAACAATTATTTTTAATACTTTTCAAACTAACATAATAATATGTACAATAATTAACTATATTATTAAATACAGGTAATACGACTAGACGAATAATAATATTAATAATACAGTTAATTATTAAATATTGATAATTAGTACTATCAAGTACTTAAAATTCTGCTTCTCTTCTAATATTTAAAACTGTTTAAAAATGTAGAATTGAAGAAGTTTCTCGACAAAAAAAAATTAGATCAAAATGTTAGACTCACCCTTCGTTTATGGGAAAGAGGAAAACAAATACACAACTTTTTGATACATTGTGATTTTTCCATCACCTTTTATTCGATCGAAAATTCTTTTTGGTAACGAACCATTCAACTGTTATTGCTTGTTGAAGAATTTCTTCCTATGAAGCATAATAGATGATGATAATAAATCATTTGTCAAATATGCTTTTTTTAATTTGCTAAAAATGTAAATTTTTATCATAGCTTTCGATTGGTGATTTAAGAAGTTCGAATTTTTTTTGCGGTTTGAATCCTTTGTTGTAAGGAACTTCTTTTATTTCAAATGCTGCGAAGAAGATGTATGTAGCGTTAGATTTTCTTGGACTACATCCAATGAGACAGCAGTAGTTGAGTGTCATCAGACACCCAACCGTTGGGTTCCTCAATCTCATGTGGAACACACAACAACCTGCGTCTCCGCCTGAATGAACACTTTTTTGGTTGCTTGACTGGAAAGGAGCCCCACCTATCCCTTCAACTGGATGGCATATGTTTCGTCTCCCGATGTACAGATTCTTCAGGGCGCCGATATATATCATACCATCATGAATAGAGAGACCCTATCCACAGCCAACAACCCATCTTTCACACTCAGCTACTGCTGTTTCATTGGACGCAGTCCAAGAAAATGTAACACTACATATATACGCCATCCGACAGGAAGTCGGCGAAAACATGATATATATATATATATATATATATATATATATATATATATATATATATATATAAATATATATATCATATATATATATATATATATATATATATATATATATATATATATATATATATATATATATATATATATATATATATATATATATATATATATATATATATATATATATATATATATATATATATATATATATATATATATATATATACATATGATGGCACAATTTGAAAAATGTTATGATGGGAAATAGTGATGATTGCAGTAGTCGGAAATGGAAAGGCATCTCAATTTAAGACATATTGATGCTACCCTACATTAAGTGATTTGATACTTTGTGGCTTCTCGATTGGTGATTTAAGAAATTCGCATTTTTTGCGGTTTGAATCCCTTGTGGTAAGGAACTTTTTTCTATCAAATACTGCGAAGAATCGTTACGAAAATATATATATATATATAAATACGAAAAAATATATATACGAAATATAAATATATATATATATATATATATATATATATATATATATATATATATATATATATATATATATATATATATATATATATATATATCGGAAACAAGCCCCATCCGTCCCTTCAACTGGATCATATATCATACCATCATATAACAACATATATAACATATATCATACCATCATGAATAGAGAGACCCTATCCACAGCCAACAACCCATGTGTTTGCCGACTTCTGACTGTGTCTATTCTTGATGGTATGGTATACGTCGGCGCCCAAGAAAAATGTTTATTTACGCGGAGACGCAGGTATTGTGTATTCCACTTGAGATTGTGGAAAATATATATATATATATATATATATATATATATATATATATATATATATATATATATATTTATATAATTGATCGTAGATAAGACAATTTAAAACTGGTTCATAATAATCCTCTGTGTAAATGACAATATAAGGGTTATATGCGATTTCCATCGGAACAGAAGCGATTGATATTTTAATAGAAATAAGCAAAAAATAATTCGAATTCGCCTTAAATCTAAGGGAAACTTATACTGAAACATATAATTTATCAAAACTATCCTTTTTTATCCTTTAAACTCCACTTTTTCATATTTTTCATATATTTATAAAAGATTTAGTATCAGTCAAGGTAGCCAGAAGGTCTTGACTATTCCAAGGTAATTGCTCGTAAAAAAATTCGTCACTACCAAATTATTCTATTATATTTAAATGTTTTTGGAACCAGTTCTTATGCTACGACTGGACTATCGCACTTAAGGAGGCTGGACAGAGTATAATAACATTATGCCCTTAATATGTAGCTCAAATTGAACGCTGGGTTTAAATTTGGCGTAATTTTTATATTTTGCGATTGGTAAAGCTGGTATTTATAACCTATTATTTTTTGGGTTAGATAATTTGAAATTTTGTATATAAACCACGAACAATGGAAAGCTAAGCGTTATGTAATAACATCAAACAAAAATATTGTTGTCGAATTGGATAAACAGAAAGATATTTGGGAAAGTTCCGTAAATGCTCTTTTCAGGAATAAGATAATAACTATGAACCCAGAAATTCAGTCAGACGACGGGCCATTGATAATAATATAACGCTGTCAGAAGTCAAATCGGTAATTAAATATTCGAAAAATAATAAGACAAACAAGACAATAATAAGAGAAACAAACTTACATAATATTTTAAGTAGATCTATCATAGTTATAAAGACTGGTTTGAAACTTTATATTACTTGCCGAAAATGCGTAGATAAATATGAAAAAGTTCATGAGCCATGGCTTGAAAACCTCTATGATGATAATTTATAATCAAATTATTACAAAATATAAGGTATATTTAAACAAATAACATTATGGCTTTAGAAATTATATGGGAATAAGGGAAGAAATGTTTGACTTGAGTATAGCAGTGAAAACACAGCATTAAATACAGAAGGGACTTTATGTTTATTGGTTGCCTTTAAAGACCCTTGATCAGATATAAGAAATAGATAGAAGTGCTAGTTGAGGTTAATGTTGATGGAAAGAATATCAAAGTCATATGTAATCTCTACTGGAATCAGAAAGCATGCGACAGAACGAGGAAGGGCAATAATGACTAAATCGAAAAAATAAGGACTATATCGAAGAGGAGTCCGGCAGGGCTGTATCTTATATAATGTTTGATGTGTACAGAAATACATTATTATAAAAATGTATCGAAGGAGCTAATTTAAACCCAAACTGTATTTTCGAAGAACAATGGCCCGATGATGTCTCCAGTCCAAAATGCACACCAAACAGTGACTCTTTTTGGATGCATCTATTTCTCAATAATCACTCGTGGATTTTCGGAACCCCAAATGCGTTAATTTTGCCGATTAACGAACAAAGATGAAAATGAGCCTCGTCACTAAAGATGATTTTTGTAGAAAAATCATTACCCAGTTGTCGTTATTCCAAAATCCAATCAACAAACGCTCTTTGTTGCCCATGGTCTTCCGGCTTTAGCTCTTGAGTCAATCGAACTTCGTTCGCATGAAGTTTCAAATCTTTTGTTAAAACTTGATGCATAGTGGTTGTGAAAAAACACCAATTTCCTGAGCTCTATGCTGAATTGATGTGGTTGGGTTTTCCTCAACATTTGCACGCACTGTTGCTATATTTTCAATCGAGCGACCAAGACGAACGCGTGTCTGTTTTCACATCATTAATAGACCCAGTTTGCTGAAATTTTTTCACTAATCTTCTCACAGTGGCATCATTTGGTGCATTCCGATGGCCCATAATTGTACGCATTTTGCGAACTGTAGCTGCAAAACTTTCACCACTTTGATAACAATTTTTCACAATGCGAATTCGTTGTTGTGTATAGTAGCGCTCCATTTTACTTAACCTCCTGCTGCCTACTAACAAACGGCTATTTTTTTTAATGTCAAATTATGGCACTACAGATGGTGCGCAATTCAAAACTGGCGTTTTTATTGGAACACTCTTTATAAACGGCGCTTAAGTATTTATAAAGAACTTGGCAAATAATCTAATACTCACAAAAAGAATAATTCATGTTATCAACCCACTATTAAGCACTCTAGCGTTCCCAATCGGTTCAGAATATTCGTGGTTTGGCATTTAATAAAAATAAGACATTTTTATCCGCTCAATATTAGGTCATAAACATAAATGTATCTTTCTAGTTATTTTTCTTATATCATTTACTGCATATTTCCTTGAGTTTACGTAAAAAGACATACATTGTTGACATATATTTGTGAAAAATTGTTGGTTATGTTTGACGTCATCACTCATAACCGATCATATCAAGGATTATGATCAAGATCATTAATATATCATATGTAACAGGAAATTCGTTATTTTAGCTTGTTAGAAATAAAATGCAATTATCTACTTAAATATTAATGGAAAAATAATAATTTCAAATAATTTATAGATGATAAATACATTCCTCATACTAAGCAATAGAAATTCCTTTACTGCAAGCAAGAAACAAATAAATGCTTTACAGACATAACTGTCGTTTCAATTACAAATCAGTTAATATGTTTCAATGCAGCCTGATATGAACTTGTAAAGATACAAGGAAAATTCACGAATTACTGTCCCTAACATGAAAACATCTGGAACGATTGAAATAATTTAATTTTTTAACATTACATCTTAAAATGTAGTTCAAAAAACGTTGATGACCTTGTAAGAATACTCCATATCTTAGCCGGTCTGATACTCATTCACAACAGCAGTTAAATGTTTGCCTCTAGGAAAAGGATTTTCCCATCAATATTCCTTCAGTTATTGCAATTAAAAAACTGATCGCTATTGAACAGATTTGAAGCGCATGGATGCTGTTCAAAAATATTGATAAAACGAGGGTTGCTATTTATGTATATGGAATAATAAATAAAAACAAATATTTATCCTTGAAACAGGTTTTTATTGTTTTTCAAAATATTCTCCGCGATGATCGATACACTTTCGCATACGTTTGAACCAATTTTCATAGCACTTTTATCATTTTGATTGAAGTATCTCCAAAACACAAATTTTGAACGCATCAATCGTTTCTTCTAGCATCGAAAATCGTTGAGCACGTACTTTATCATTCACAGTCGCGGACAAAAAGACATTATTGGATGCCAAATCAGAACTGTACGACGCATGACCCATTAATTCGATGTTTTGATCGGTCAAATATTGAGTTGTTCGGTCCGATATGTGAGAGCTTGTGTTTTCATGATGAAAAATAGTACTGAATCGCTGGTTGTTTTTCTTATTTCTTTAAAGACTTCTGGCAAACAAATTGTTATATACCATTCAGAATTGATCGTTCTACGATTCTCTAGTAGCACTGTAGTCACATACTCATTTATCCCAAAAAATAGGCAACCATTTGCTTCAAAGTGCTTCTTGTGCGAACAACTTTTGTTGGGTTTTGCTCATTTTGAAAGACCCATATCATCGACTGCTATTTACTTTCCGGCTCATATGCCTATATTCAAGATTCTTCACCTATGCAGATGTTATACACGGCTATTTCATAGCGCCCGAATGACAAAACATTCTAAATGCATATATAGTCAATAATGTCAAACTTTATGATGTATATGTCAGATGGCGCTTAGCAACACTATTAAAATAAGCAGTCGCTATGATCTTCTTACTAACTAAACATTTTTATTTTAGCCGTCGAAAGGAATTATGGTTGGAACAACATTTTCGTATATGAGTGTTTACATCTTTATATAACTTATTAGGGCTATTTTTTGTGGTACCTTGTCCATTTAGTGTTATGCAGAATTTATAAACACAAAATATCATACATTTTTTTTTAATTACGATATGTGAAGGATATGTACGATATGTGTACAAAGGGCAACACGATTGTTAAAGATGAAAAATATTAGTAAATATTATGCAATATTTTGTAACAACAAAATAAGAACGAAGATATCAGTTTCTCAAAATATCTTCAGAAATTTAAGAATACAATATATTTAAAAAATCAGTATAGCAGCAGGTTGTTAAAACATTTTCAAAAATATTTCTCTAATACGGTTTGCAGCTGTATCATCTATCTGTGTGCTGAATTGTAGAAGTTTATAATGTTTAAGAAAATTGAGTTTTGTGACTGTGAAATACGATCTGTAATTCGATTTTTGAGTGCAAGAAACTCGGCAACATCGGAAATTCACCGTCAGATTTGTGACGTTTACGGGGATAATGCTTTGAGTGACAGAAAAGTTCGAAAGGGGGTGAGAATGTTCAAGGACGGACGAGTTAATGTACATGATGAGTCACGCCTGGCCGAGTATTTCTGATTTCTGAAGATTTGGTTTGTGATGGGGACAACAACATTCGAGAGAACTGACGAGTCATGATTTCAAAGTTATCAGTAGAGTTTAACAGGTTTCAAGGTCAGTTTTGTACCATTGTTTCGGAGAATCTGAATTATCGAAAATTGTGTTCTCGGTGTATTCCAAGACTGCTTAATGACGATCACAAAAGAAAGAGATTGGGCTGTGCTTTATCGTTTTTGACTCGATGCAATCAGGAGAGAGATGAATTGTTAGACCACATCGTTACAGAACATGAGACTTGGGTGTCTCATATGACTCAACCAGAGTGAAAGCCAAACAGATCATGGTAAAGATCATGGTAACTTTTTTTTGCAACATGAAAGGAATTTTGCGGCAGACAGGTGGAGGGTTTCTTTTACATCGGAATTCAAAAATGTGTTAAACATGCTGAAAAAGGCGCCATGGCTGGCGCACTGGAGAGAGAATGCGTAATGAATGAGCATGACGACGATGACAAAAATTATGAGAGATTAGTCAAAAGAACAGTGAAAAATTTCCGAGGGGTATTCCGAGGGGGAGATGATAGGACTCAGATTACTAGTTTGCAACTCCGAAGGAAGTGAAGAGATTCCAGAAGATTAGGCTCAAGAAAGCTTCAGATGATGGTGTTACCAATCGTATGCTGAAAAAGCTGCCTAGGAAAGGAATTGCAACCATCACTGCCATTGCCAACACTTTGATCAGACTGCGTGATTTCCCAGACACATGGAAATACGCAATGGTGAAAATGATACCAAAGCCAGGAAAGGACCAGAAGTTCCCGCACAATTATAGGGCGATTAGCTTATTACTATCCATAAACAAGTTCGTAGAGAGAGCAATTCTAAAGATACTTGTGAAGGTGCTCGAAGATAACAGCATCTTTCCGCCTGAGCAATTCGGGTTCAGGAAAAATCACTCTGCGGAAGATAAAATGGTATGTGCCACGGAATACATAACAGAAGCACTGGATAGAAGACACGGAACGGAAATCGTTCTACTCGATGTAGAAAGAGCTTTCGACAGGGTAAGGCACGAACAAATTTTGGAAAAATTGTCGGATAAAATTGAAAAATTCTTATATAAAAATAACACAGAAGTCTTTAAAATGAATAACAGTTAAGAAAAGTCATGAAAAAAGTGTTCTCAATCAGAACCATAATTCAAAATATGCCTTACGCCTCTAAACGAGAAAGAAAATAACAAACAAAAAAAATAACGTTTCTCTATTTGTTGATCTGCAACTTGGCGAAGTCTAGCATAATTTGCTATTCTATTCAACCAACCTACCGATCTTAATACCTAGACAATAGCATACAGATAAAAAAACCACATATACAATTATTCATCCAGACACCGCCAGAAACGCAAATGCCAATTAAACGACAATTTTAAAAATTACCAGGGAAAATTGTTACAGCTGGTGAAATAATAGAAATTCCTTGATTTTATATTTGAACTGGTTAGTATCAAAAATTTTAAATACATTAGGCATTATAAAGCCTAAGTAACCTAGTATCCCCCATAAAGCAACTGGTGATAGTAGAGATCAAAATAAGATGATTTAGTCAATAAATGTGTTGGCAAATATTAGTTATTAAAAAGATACAAGGGTGTTGAAAGTGAAAGTAAATTTTCGAAAAATTGAGATAACTTAAAAACCTACTTTCCTAGAGGGCGCTTGCTACCTACTTTGTGAGAAAGAGTCATAATTCCCACGTAAAAAAGATACCCCTGGTCAATATCGATATCCCACGCCACGAGACATTCGTATTCGAATATTACATTGCACATATTGTCGATGGCTGAACAATCTGCAATTCAGAAAATCAGAAATTCAGAAAATCAACATTAAGATGTCAAAAATATAACAGGCTTTATTTAAAATAAGAATTTTTTGAAATTTACTTCAATAGGTGTTGAAAGTGCCTACCGTTTATCTCAATACATTTCGCAGGCTCTTTGCTAAATGACGCCTTACATTTGAGAAGACATTGTAATAACATTGGCCGCTTGTTGAATTATTTGTAAAGGTCGTTTCGAGTAATGATTTCATAGTGGGAAACTAAAGACTTCATATGACCCCACAAATAAAAGCTTTCCTCTGCCGATCGGGTCCCATATACTTAACAATATCATCAGTCCATCGTGCTTTCGGTCTTCTTCGCGGACGTTTGCGATCAAGCGGTATTCACTCCAGCATTGCCCTGATCCATCTCTCATCCCATCGCCTTGTTATATAGTCTGCCCATCTCCATTTCAATTGCTTTACTCTTCTAATGATGTCACACACTTTCTTTTGTTCCGTGATCCATGCGCCGGGCTTTCTGTATTGTTTTATAATGCCAAACATACATCTTTCTCTTCCCCTCTGTGCTACCTGAACTTTTTGAATTGATTGCGATGTGAGTGTCCAGGTTTCACTTCCGTATGTCATAACGGGTAGGATGCACTGATCGAAGACTTTTCTTTTCAGGAAAAATGGGAATCTGCTCTTAAACACTATGTTGAGCCCACCAAAGGCCTGTCAGCCACATTTAACACGCCGTTCCACCTCCCGGGTGGTATCCCCGTCCATTGAAATCCTTTGCCCAAGATATATACAGGGGTCCACAATCTCCAAATCCCAAAGCTGAAATTTTTCGGTTCTCAGCGAATTTATTGAACATAATCCGGCTCATTTTCAGGTTTATTTTTAAACCAAATGGTCCGACATCTTTTTGCAGCTCTTGTAAGCGTCTGTGCAGCCCCACTGGGTCTTGTGAAAGGAGAACGATATCATCTGCAAATCTAAGATGGTTTAAGTTTGCACCATTGATCCTTACACCATCCTGTTCTCAATCCAGTTTACGGAATACTTTTTCAAGGCCAGCCGAGAAAAGAATATGCGATAATGCGTCATTCTACATTAATTCCCACTTCAAGATCATCAAGGTGAATTGTCGCTGTAGCTCCATCATATATCTATACGAATAAGTTTAAATATGCTTTATCTACTATGCTTTTTCGTAGTCGATAAGAACCAAGCACAGTGGCATGGTGTATTCGTTGTTCCTTTCTATGGCCTGCTGTACAACCTGGATGTGATCCATTGTACTGAATCCACTTCTGAATCTGCTTGTTTTCTTGGCTGTGCGTCAATCAGTTTTCTTAATATTCTTTTAGATATTATCTTAGTGAAAACTTTGTACATTACTGATAGGAGGCTTACTGGACTGTAGTTCTTTAAATCTTCCTGTGCTCCATTTTTATGTAAAAGGATCACTGCTGCATTTTTCCGTATGTCAGGTACTTTGTGTTCTTTGAGGCAATTTGTGTATAATTTTGACAGTGTTTTATGTAACGTCCGACCACCAGCTTTTAGCATTTCTACAGTTACACTGTCCTTTCCTGGAGCCTTGCCGTTCTTCATTAGTTCTATAGGTCTTGCCACCTCCTCCACTAGGATATCTGGTATTTTCTCTTTCGTGGGTATTGTTGTCTTTAATTGGTTCTGATCTTCATATAACTGGGAATAAAATTTTCTGATAACCTCTAACATTTGCGTACGCGCCCTGTATACTGTGCCATCCTCACGCATTTAGGCATAAATTTGCGTTTTTTTGCTGCTCAGCTTCTGTTTAGCCGTGTTAATTCCATTGTTTTCTTCCAAGATTTTTTGCATTATCTGCATGTTGAACCGGCGAAGACCTGTAAGACCGATATAGAGGATTTTTTGAGGAACCTCAAGCTATAGTGGATATATTTAGACCTGGAGAACATTGCCACTTCTAGGTGACCTTAACACTCGAATAGATAAGGAAATCCTCCATAACATAACTCAAAAGTCTAATAAAGCTGCAACTATCTGAAAGTAAGAAAATGTTAGTCGTTCTACACATCAAATTCACTTAGAATAAACAATATTTACTTCGAACATCATATGAAGTATAATTCCTGCACCTGGGCAAGTATTGGGGGCAAATATTGGATATACACTATAGAAAAAAACACTAATGCAAAAAATATGTTGGACATAAGATCTTTGAACTCTAGAAACATAGAAAACAAGCATACATTTTTATTATGCAAAAATGACGTAAAATCCCATTATGTACTTTACATAAACAACCTCACTGCTCCAAAAACTCTCAGAAAACCAACAAAAAAATAAATAATATACAGTGATGAGAATAATATCATAACTGGAATAAGGCAGATGCACTTTTTCCACTCAGCCCTTTCCATTTCAATTTTGTAGTGGACAAAATAATTGATTTTTACCAAGAACCGCTGAATACAAAATAGTAAATACTTTTGTTGTTTAATGAAAGACTGATTTGTCTGTTTTGTCTAGATTTCCACTTTGTTATTACTATTTGACGCGTTTCACTAACACTGTAACTTCTTTAGAACTGGTTAGAATGTTTTCCTGGCTGCTGCTGGTTTCCGATGTTAAAATAGATATAAATACAAAAAGTTTCTACAATAAAATATATAATTTTAAGAAATCCACACATATGCTATTTATTGTCGGTACAAATTCAGTAAAGGGGATTTGTTCAGGTCTATTTGGTCATTTAGCAGGGTTTTCGCATTTTTGAGATGGTTTATTTCTAAACTCTCTAGATGCTTTAGTTTTTTTGCCTTTGTAATGTACATGTAGTATTTTAAATTCACTATTAAAATGATGGTTCTCATTGATCAGATGATAGGCGTAGTTAGAATTATGTCTATGGCTGAGAAAACTTCTTTCCTGTTCTTTAATTATGTCCTTGAAATATCTGTCTGTCCTATATACATTTTTGGACACGACCCACAATATGTATATGCATGCATTCCTGATTTTTCTTTTTTGTTTGTTTTCACTTAGCAATTTTTGATATATTTTCCAATTTTGTTGTTGGTTTTAACAGCTAAAACATTGTTTATATTTAAGAATTTTTCAATCTATTCCGACTGTTTACCAAAATATCTTATTAATTTGAATGAATGTTATTTTTCATTCTTTTGTGGATATATTTCAGAGGCAGCCTTTTTGTAGTTTTCTTTTTAGAATGTTATCTATTGTTTTCTCTGAGTGTCCGCAATTTGTTAGGTGTACCCGCATGGTGTTTGGTTCCTTATTAAAACCTGCATCTGATAAAGGAATATTGATTAGTCTGTATACAAGGCTATGATAACCTGTTAATTTATGTTGTAGTGAGTATTTATGTGTCTTATGTATTTCTGCATCTGTTCGGAATATCTTGAAACTATGTTTGTTTGAGATCCATGAAATGGTTAGATCCAAAAAGTTTAAACTGTTGTTTTCTTCTAATTCAACTGTAAATTTTATAAATTTTTGTGGATTGAATTAATATATTTTAGAAATACACTTAATTATCTGTTGGTACCGACAAAGTATGCCAAACTGTCGTCCACATATCTGTACCAATATATAATACAAAGGTAAACAATTTATATATTGGTAAATATACAAATAAAAGTAAATATTATTTTTCATGTTGTGTACTACATTGATGAAGTGGCAATAAATGCCATATCAGAAGATAAGGTACAAACAATTATCCAAGATTTCCCCTTCAATAAAACACCAAAGACAAAGAACATGACTAAAAGTCAAAATAAACATCACAAGTCAGCTGAAGTTTAAATATATCTTTAATAAGACCATTTCGATGTTAGTTTGACTAATAACTGTCATTTATCTGATAATGATAATTTTTATAGTAAAAATAATTTCTGATATACGTACCTGCTGAAATTTGTAAAATTCTGTTCTTGTTATTTAAATCCTTTACACACGATGTATGTATTTTGTTCACTAGTAGCATGTATAGAAGTAAGCTCACTACACACCCTTATCTGACTCTAGCAGTTCTTACTATTCATTGGATATACATTTATTCGTATTACATTTCTTGTTGTGCGGTAAATGCTTCGAATTGCTCTTACCAAGGTTTTATTAATTTCAAGTTTTTCTACAATCTGCCATATGCTTTTAATGAATACACAACGAAAAGCTCTGGTAAGATCAACAAGACATACATATAATTTACTATCATGAAATGATGTTTTTTCTGATATCTGTCACACCAAATATAGTTGACCAAAGATTGTTTGATGCAAATTGTAAAGAAGCCCTTTGCGAAAAGCGCCAGCAAATACTATTGTAAAGTTTTGATACTTAATAGTCTCAAATATAAACTGGTAGAGTTAGGAAAGAAAGAATTAAATGTCGTCAGAAAAGAAAAAAATTCTTCAAAATAAAAATTATTATTAAATCATATTTAGATTAAAATAAAATTCTAGTAGAAAATGAGAATCAAACAGGTTAAAATCCCTATTAAAAATTCTGTTTTTGTTGTCGTGTTCCTAAAAAAGAATAGCAAGTGAAAGGTTGACGTAGAGGTCAATGGGTTAATTATTTGATATGGTCAAAATATGTAAGGTTTATGAATAAAATTATAATAGTTACTGTTTTAACAATGCCGTAAGTCATTGAAGAGCGTACTTTCTCTAAAAGTTTTTTTTACGACATTTAATAGTAAAAATAATATAATTTATTAGTGTAACCGTAAGGCATGTTTATATATATATATATATATATATATATATATATATATATATATATATACATACATATATATATATATATAAATATATATATATATATATATATATATATATATATATATATATATATCTATATATATATATATATATATATATATATATATATATATATATATATATATATATATATATATATATATATATATATATATATATATATATATATATATTAGAGCCATTACACGCCCGGTTTGTTGGCCGTAACTTAACATAAGTATTTGCCGAAATTGTAAAATATATTGAAAAGATAATTTTTTAAATACAGTACATGCAAAATGAGACATTTTGTAACAAATTTAATCTTTTATTAATCATTCCGACTCATTATTTATAGGTAAACGTTTATTTAAAAACTAATTAATTAGTAACAAAGTAACTTTGAAAATATAGTAGAAAATATAACGATATTGGTTACCTTAAGGTCGGTATAACGCAAGTTTGCTTTTCCTAGTTATATGTTAAAAATGAATAAGAATAGTACAAATAGGACAAACAATACTTCGGCGGAAGTAGACTAATAATGGACTATGAATCCAAAACTCAAAACGTTTTTGTTCAATGTAAGCTTGTTTTTATTTTAACAAAGATAAAATTGATTATTTCAAAAATTATTATGTTATTTTTACAATTAAAAAAATTCTTGAACATTTTCTATTTAGTTATTTTTCAATAATAACAATTTGAAATTGAAAGAAGTATGACATTTGTAATTTTAGATTCATAGCAAACTTATTACTTAGTATATTTTTATTAAATACATGACCTGTTCCAATTATCCCGTCAATAAACATTGTAAAAATATGAAGTGCATAATTCATATTTTTGCAGTGATAGAAATATAAATACTTCATTATTTTTTGGATGAACATTCTAGTTTTTAATATAAATTGCTTAAAAAGTATCTATCGAGTGAATTTTTCTTTATTTACCTGTTCAGTTATCCTGCAATATATTCTTATCTGCTTATATTTCTATATATATATATATATATATATATATATATATATATATATATATATATATATATATATATATATATATATATATATATTTATATATTTTGGTACCATTGCATAGTTTTGGAGAGTTTAAATTGTGCAATATTATTACTGATATGTCAATCTTGAGGTAAAGAACATGAGGTGGTATTCCTGGCAGATTAAACGTCTGCAAAAACTCCACAGATTCATATTTCACATTCATACTTTGCATTCATATTCACATGTTCAGTCGGTAGCTTTTCTAATAGAGTTGTTGGAGTGAGAATAGTTCTTTCTTTTAACCATGAAGTGCAATTTACTCCAGCCTGATCGATGTTTGGATATATTTTGTTAGTCAGGGTTATCAAATCAGGCCTTGACTTCATCCGCACATATTCCTCGTGATATACTGGTAAGATCTGTTTAAATTCACCAGTCAAACAAACAGTACTCCACCCATAAGTCGGTTACAACCTCTAGGTGAATCGTCACAATTTTGAAAGGAATAAATAATCCACAAATTAAAATATTTTCTACGGAAATTTGCAGGCACTGTTCTAGGATAGAAATATCACTTGGTAAGACTATAACAAATGTTTTATGCAACAAAATAACTCAAAACAAAGGACTTGCAGCGTGCTCACTCTCCCCTCGGGTGCAGTGTGGTTTTTAATGGAAATACAATCAACGACAGAGACTGTTAGCTGTCTAGGAGACAAACGATATTCTCGGTTAAAAATTTACTGTAATCGATGCTAAAAAAAAATTATTTAGAATGAAAAGTTTGCGTATTATATATTAATAAAAATCAAATAAAAACTCACCAAAATTTAAAATATGAAAAAAAATCATTGGAAACAATACTTTAACAAAATATATCAATAAATAATGCCTTAATTGAATATAGAGATAACCGAGAAATATAATTTTATAATCGTATTATTATAGATAGTACGACGTTGAAAAAATGATTTTGACAGCTGAATGTAAACTAATTGTCATACAGTTCAAATATCCAATTTTTATTAAATTTTGATTTTTCTGCTTTTTGATAATCTGCAAAAATAACTTAATTAAAAGCTAAAAAAATGGTTAAAAATTAACCGGTTAATACAATTATAAATTAGACATGGCTGTCAGTGTCTTCTTTATTTTCTTAATATTAATATAAATTATCATACGTGAATTAATTCTTTTATACTATCTTTCTATCGAATTTAGAAATTTATTTTTCAATTAACAGGTCTTGATCAATTTTCATGAAGCATAAGGGGAATTCCTGTCAAGTTTCAAGTCTGTAGAACTTACCGTTAGAAAGAGGAATTATTTATACATTTTACGCCCCGTCACCTTTCTTGGGGGCGTATTTTCATATAACCCGTCTTAATTGAATATCTATAGAGTATAAATAATATTTCTGCCAATTTTTAAGTTTGGAGGCCTGACAGTTAAAAAACGGGATTATTTGTACATTTTACGCCCTCGCCCCCTCTTTAGAGCGAATTATCGAATAACCCGTTAGTGAACGTATGTGAAGTATAAAGAATAGAACTGCCAAGTTTCAAGCCTATAGGACACATAGTCAAAAAATGAGAGTGTTTAATCCCTTATACCTCCATATTTCCCCCCAACTCACCTCTTTAGTGAATAGATTTTCGAAAATTAAATGTTTAGCAGATGTTTATGTATTATAATAAACATCCCTGTCAAGTTTCAAGTCTGTAGGACTTATAGTTAAAGAACGGGATTTTTTTGCATTTTACACCCCCGTAACTCCCTTCGGAGTTGACTTTCGTAAAATCCGTTCTTAGCTGATCTCTACGTAGCAAAAGGAACATGCCCGCCAAATTTCAAGTCTGTAAGTCTTACAGTTTCGAAAATTTCGTGATGAGTCAATGAGTCCGAGGTATTTCTCCTTTAAGGTGATTCCTTAGTTGAGACCTGTTTTTAATAATAAACATTTTTTCTAATACAATTTTTCAGAAAACATAAAGATAAAAAACTTACCATATTAATTTCGAAAACATTCATTTCGGTCCTGCGCCTTGTACTTAAAGAAAATGTTCAAAGTGGTCGTTGATCCATTCCATGCAAAGTTTGGCGCGACGTACCCAAGAGTCGGTGCATGCGCTTAATAGTGATAATGGCCTGTTCTATACGATCAATAAGTTCTTCCCTTGTATTAACTGTCGTTTTAAAAACTGTGCTTTTCACGTGACCCCATAAAAGAAATCACAAGGATTAAGATCTGGTGATCTAGGCGCCCACGCAACTGGCCCTACACGACCTACCTACTTATTAGGAAAAGTTATGTCTAAGAACTCCTGCACGTCACATATGAGTAAGACTCATATGTTCTGCCTGATATTAAAGGCACATTTTCTATAAGACTGGGAAGACGATTTTGTAAACATACGAGATAAACATTAAACGATCCGACAAGAATAAGGGCCCAACAAGAAAGCTGTTGACAATCGTTATCTACACATTGGTTGAAAATCTATATTGAAATTTTTTTTGTTGTTGAAGTATGAGGATTATCAACTGATCACAAATGAATATTGTGGGAATTGTCAATTCCCTTTCGTATAAATAAAGCCTCGTCCATAACCAAGATGTTCTCGTAAAGTTTTACTTCGTCTCATGTTGGTATAAGAGCCATTCGCAGAACTGAAGTCTGTTAGGATGGTCTTGTGGCTTTAAGGCCTGAACTCGTTTGCACATGAAATGGGTACAACTGATTTTCCCGCAAAGTTGTAAAAACATTTTTTTATCTCATTTTAACTTGCCGTACTATTTCTCGAGTACTTCTTGTTGGATCTTCCTCGACAAGATTCAAAATTTGTTCCTCCCGTTGCACGTTTTCAGGTACTCTCGGCCTGCCCGCGTGCCCTCCACGATGTTCCCTCAAATCACCGGTATCCCTGGTTTTTTGCACAACCCAAATAAATGATTTTGGTGATGGATGAACCCGAAAAGGAAAACGTTTAGCATACAGCTGAGATGCAGCATTAGCATTTTGAAGGCACTTTTTATAAATTAACACCATGTTAACTAAATCACTATTTTCATACACATGAGCCATTTTATCTTTTCAAAAATCACAGAAAAAATCCCTGTTAATTCAAATGTTTCTGTAAAAGTTTCAACGAGCTTGAAACAAAATTTATTGTGTTTTTCTGACGAGGTAAGGTAACACTTTTCAAGTGTTGCTCGCTTCGAGTGAAGAATGCAACTCCAGTTGGTGTGCAGAAAAGAAGTTCATGTGTAAGTGTTTTTAAAGATTATATTTAAACTTTAGAAATTATTTTAACTTCGTCAAAGCAGACAAAAAATGATAAATGAACTGAAACATTAGGAATACCTAAGGTATAAACAGAGTAATTAGTTATAACATAACAGAAAACCATGGGCAAAGTAATATTTCAAAGAATGCTTGCAAAATAATTCAGTAAACTTAATAAAGGAGTGAAACTGGGAGATTCAATATTATCAACGATCTTTAACCTGGTACTGAAACATGTTTCAAGTTACGCAGATGACCTTGCTGTAATAACCAAATGCAAAAAAAACTTTTTAGGGCAAGCGAGCGACTAGACAGAGAAGCCAGAAAATTCGGATTAAAGATCAATAAAGACAAAACAAAGTATATCAATGTGTGAAGGGAAATTCAGAATAATAATAACCACCTAATTACAGAGAACCATAATTTTCAGAGAGTTTCAACGTTTACTTATTTAAGACCAACAGTAGGCCAAAACGCGAATGAAAGGATAAAAGAAAAAATACTGAAGTAAAATTAGGTATTTGACATGAACAGAAAACTGTAACATTAGAAAGAAAAGACTAAACACTAAGTAAGAAAACGAAGATTAATATGTACAGGGATTATAAGGAAAATAACTTTCACGTAAAAGTAACCAACGATTATTCACATCATTTAAAATAATAACGTTCCTTACAGCAAGGATCAAAAACATAAGGGTTTTTGTGAAAAAAATTGCAAAGTTATTAAATCGTCAATCCAAAAGCTACAAAAAGAATTATCATTTTAAGCAAATATATGAAAAAGTATCATAATTAGATGGTCCCACAATAAAGTGTTTGTCGACAAAAATTATTTCAGTGTGTGTGCTTAATTAATATTAACATTTAAAACCAAAATTGTATTGGATACGCAATGATGCTTCTTATTTACGGAATAGCTGTTTCCAACCAGATTAGAAATGTGCCAGAACATTTTCAACGTGTTCAGGAAAATAATTTAGATCGGTGCTAAGCATGTATATTCCAGACTGAAATGAAGGACATTTTGAACATTTAATTCAATGAAATAATTAATCATGTGTTTCTTAATGTGACGTGAATCGTTTAAAACGTGTTATGGTGTGAAAAATTTGTGCTAGTAATTTCAACTTTGATATTAAAATACATGATTGTATAAGTTTTCCTTTTTTGTAAAAAAAAAATAACCAAATTTATGCTGAAACGTATGAAACCCTTACACCCTGTACATATGTCCTTAACAAGACCAGTCATCATAAACGCGCTAAATTCAGCCACTATAAATAAATAAAGGAGAAGACCTAAAATAACTGGAGAGGAAAATAATGAGAAAGATAATGACCAGGACTTGACCAGGAGACGAATTTTGAAACAACTTTCAAGATGGCGCGGAGTTAGAAATTTTATTAAATTATATGATATCATTTAACTAACTTTTCTAGGAGCCTGAAGATGTCGGGTCACTAATCACTGTGACATATTAAAGACAGTGTGCTTAACGTAGAACAGAGTACATCGCAAAACGTCGACTTGAAATCGATAGATCTCAGCTGGTTTTTCTTTTACTGAACACTTTGAACCTGATTTGTACTGTATATATAGAGACTGCCCCTGTCCTTTCCAGTTTACTTCGAATTATTATTACCGGAATGACACAAAAGCACTGGAATAAAAACATTTTCCATAATATCGCAAAAAAAATTCTTATAAGAATTATAAAATAACATTACCTAATCTAATTGCATTATGTAATTCAATTTAAACATTGGTTTTAATATATCATAAAACAACACCTTAGTTAATTACATAATGCCTAGTCTTATAGTTATTTTTGGTTATTTTTTATTATTTATTTTGTTAATCATTATTTTATATCATTTAATAGTTACATACTTAATTTTAATGTTGCATTAGGTTACAATTAAGTTTGGTTGATGTGTAGTACAGACATGCATATGGATAAATATACGCTAAAAACGTAGTGAAATTGTAATTTACATTAAAATAAATAATTTAATTACTCCACCTTAATGTAAATTAGGAGAAATTATCTTAATTGTCTGGTCCTCATAAAATGACAATTTATTGTTTATTCAAACAATTTCAACAATTTTGAGAAGGGACTTGTAGCACATGTTTCTGTACAAGATTCAAATTTAATAATAAGCCATTTAAATACCGTAATACCATCATATCTTGTGATTTGACTGGAATATTTTTATGGGGATTTTTGAAGGAAATCATTCGCATAAATAAACCCCAAACCATATAGAACTCTGTGACAAATCAGACAAATGTGACGAATATTAACACCAGATATGTTGACAAAAGTAATGTAAAATAGGTCAAAAAGGGAACATAGTTGCACTGATGCTATTGTCTTATACTTTAAAAAATTAATTATCACAAAATTTAAAGACGAATTAGGCTAATTAAGTAAAAAAAAAATGTTTTGTGTTATTTCTCTTAAAAGTTATAAAAAATTATAATGGTAGTATGATACTATTCCCCTTAAAACCACTACCATGATTTCTTTATTCCGTGATTCCGAGAAAAGTTAAATTATTTGGCGAAAGGCTGACAACGCAATACATCGACTATTTTCCGAACTTCCTCGCAATTCAAAAATTGTGTAAAAAACGTTCCATTCGATTTCTGATAGTGCTTTTTTCACAGGTCTGTTAACATATGATCTAGCAGTATCATATAAAAATATTATCACAATATAATGAAGATTTCTGAATCTTTGAAACCACTCTGTATATGTTCTTTCGAATAAAGGTTGCTTATCATAAGTTTTAGATAGTATTGTATGTGGTTCAGCGTAGTTCTTATAATCAAAATTATAGAAAAGTGCATTCTGAAAAAATAACATATTTTTATTTTTATTATTTTTTTTAATACTTCAAAAATAAAAAAAATAGAAATAAATGTATTATCTGAATTACGTGTAAATATACTAAGTATTAAATACCAGTCACAATCAGCCATACAAATTCCTATATACCAATTGTAAAACAATCTATATTAGAGCGACGGAACTAAGTTTAGCATATGTTATTTACCAGTCTATTATTTTGATTCTAATACGTTTATGAATTTTTAAACTATTCTGTAAGCCTATTTCAATATCCAGATATCTTACACGTTCTTGGATTTATTTGTATACTACTAATTATGAGATATATCTGTGTTCATTACTTTATATATTTATTAAATAAAATTTGTGAAAAGTGATGGACTTTATTGAACAAACATTCTGCTTAATGAAATTGTGTAATAATAATATATAAATTGTAAAGAAGTATTTTGTGTAAAACGTGGTAAATGGCAAGACGATTTTGTGATATTTGTTCAAAAACTGTTAAGTTTAAAATCGCAAATCTTATTTTGGATAATTATTTTTGTATGATATTATATGATATGTATTTATTAATTCCGCCTCCCTACCCTTCCTTCCTTGACCTCCATTAACAAAAACGAGTTTTTCTGGAGGACAATGTCAAAACGTACATAATCAGGTAAATTAAAGAAAAAATATAGATGTATCGGCTAATTATTGCAACTTTTAGTTATTTTACTTTGGAAACCTTGTGAATATATAACCTATTTATTGAAGAAAGAAACTAAACCTAAACATATTCATGAATATTGCACGTGATCGTTGCAGGATCGCACTAAGAACTGTCCTCTTTTTGGGCGGGTTATAGCTAATATCGACAACTTCAGCAGCTGTGTCCGAATCAGACATTTTATGAAAACAAAATACAATTATTAATAAATCGAATGCAACTCAATAAATGAAAAAAACTCACAGCAGTGTATGAGTTACTGCCGCCAACCCTGTGTTTCTGTCGAAAAGCAGCCTGCCGATCATCTGGATTTACATAGGTGGGTAAATCGGCTCGACCGATTCCCGCCTATACCAGGGGCGCTCAGCGTTTCTGGCTAAAATATCACGTGCTGTTCACGCGTTGGTCATTGATTCAGTCGACTGTCTTTCTTCGGTAAATTGATTTTAGTTTTAATCATCCCCTGATGATACTAACTTGATTAGTGAAATATGTGTGGAGTATTTAAAATGTATGTGGTTTTATTTATAAATTGAAATTGGCTCAAGAGAGAGTTACTGACGTCAAGGTGGCGGTTGAGGGAACAGGCAGGGCACCCACGAAATTTAGAAATTTCCTGCTATTATAAATTCAAAACTAATATTTTTCAAATATTCTTCAATAACATAAATTATTTTTCGTTTTTTGTTTTCTTGGGATAATATCCTTCTTTCTGGATAGAGAGTGGGCAGATTTTTACTCTGTATCTTTAGATCGAAGGTGGTTTTCGATTAAATACAAATAAAAATCTATTTCTGACTTCTTCTGCATAATGAATTTTTCCACACACAAATTGTTACAAATACTTGAATCAAAGGTATAACAAAAATGTAACATTGAGCACATAAGAAGGATGAGATAACACCTCTCATTCCAATTCTTTGATTTTATCCTGAATCTTATTTTCTCGTTTGTTGTGTTGTAAAATTACACCTTTTTGTATTGGTCAATTTCAGATGTTTTCCAATTTATCACAATGAAGGTCTGAAATTACAGTGTTGTATCTGCAGCAGTACAAAATGAATTATACCTTGAATATATTACCAAATATAGACAAAGGCCTTTGAAACCTGGTTTTGAGAAACCTCTGATCCGTGTGTTTGGGATTATCCTAAAATATCCATTTATCATTTGAAATCATCACAAAATCAAGAAACAATCAACAACAAATATGTGACTGGAGGATGGGATTTGTTTTCTTCTGATACTCTGTGAACCTTCTCTGTTGACTTAATGAATCTGCTCCAAATGTCCTTGAGCTATTAATCAGGGTAAATTAAGATTATTGTGTACCTCTTCTAGAGTCACTAGTCACTAAAACACTCGATTTGAACTTAGTAAACTACATTTGGTATTTATAAACATCTAGCTGTAGATAAACATTCTAAATGTTTTTCGTTACTGTTATTGCACTCCTTTTCTACTATTCTGGTTTTTGGTATGACATATCAACGAAGGATTTTATAGGAAAAATATTAAATTGTAAATTTTAACAAAAAAGTTTTATCGTATTCCACTCGTATTCCACGATGACGCCTCCATAATCCATTACACAGGCCAACAGTTGTTTTGGAGCCGGAGTATTTGGAGATGACTTCATACGAATTTGATGCCCTGAATTCAAATATGGCATTAATTTTTACCTAGGAGATCAAATTTCTAAGATACAACATTTTAATGAAATCTACGTTACACTATTTTAAGTTAAGTCCATGGATCAAACAAAAAACTAAACACTGAATTTTTATTATTATATACAAAAAGAATAGAGGAAAGAGTCATCAATGAGGGACAATACTCGTTCTCACAGAGCTCTTTAAGGAGAGTGGTTATATTTTGTGTTATTGAAGAATATTTGAAAAATATTATTTTTGAATTTATAATAGCAGAAAAATTCTAAATTTCGTGGGTGCCCTGCATGTTTGTTTTGCTAAAATAAATATAATAGACTGTAAATAACATATTCTAAACTTAATTTCGTCGCTCATATATAGATTGTTTTACAATTGGTATATATGAATGTGTATATCTGATTGTGACTGGTATTTAATATCTAATATCATCATCTCCCCGTATCAATCCACTGCAAGATGAAGGCCTCTTCAGCATGCTTCCAACTTTCGCGGTCTTGAGCTTTCCTCTGCCATTCGGGTCCAATATATTTAATAATGTCATCGGTCCATCGCGTTTTCGGTCTTCTTCGTTGACGTTTGCGATCAAGCGGTATCCATTCTAGGACCGCCCTGGTCCATCTTTCGTCCCATCGCCTCGCTACATAGCCTGCCCACTTCCATTTCAATTGCTTTATTCTTCCAATGATGTCACTCACTTCCGTTTGTTCTCTTATCCACGTGCAGGTCTTTCTATCCCGTCTAGTAATGCATACATCTCATAGTCTACTACATATACTAGTCAAGCATATATCTTTCCATTCCCCTCTGTGCTACTCGAAGTTTTTGAACTGACTGTGATGTGAGTGTCCAGGTTTCACTTCCGTATGTTATAAAGGGCAGGACACACCAATCACATTTAACCCGTCGTTCTACCTCCCGGACGGTATCCCCTTCGATTGAAACCTCCTGCGCCCAAGATATATATATATATATATATATATATATATATATATATATATATATATATATATATATATATATATATATATATATATATATATATATATATATATATATATATATATATATATATATATATATATATATATATATATATATATATATATATATATATATATATATATATATATATATATATATATATAGTGATCTACAACTTCCAAATCCGTTCCTAAAATAGAAATCTTTTTGTCCTTAGCAAATTTATTGAACATGAACTTACTCTTCTTCTGGTTTATTTTCAAGCCGAATGGTTCCCCAGCCCTTTGCAGCTCTTGTACGTGTCTTTGCAACTCCTCTGGGTCTTGTGAAAGAAGAACGATATCATCTGCGAATCTAAGATGATTTAAGTATGCACCATTAATCCTTATTCCAGCCTGTTCCCAATCTAGATTACGGAACACTCCTTCCAGGCAGGCGAAGAAGAGGCGATATTCCGGCACCCTGCCGTATACTCCACTCTACATATATTCCAACCTCAAGATCGTCAAGATGGACTGTCGCTGCAGCTTCATCATATATCGATCCTAGTAGATTTACATAAGCTTTTCTACCCCTTCATTAAGCAATGCATCAATTATTGCCCGCTTTGAGATTGAATCAGATGTTTTTTCATAATTGATAAAAGCCAAACAGAGTGGCATAGTGTATTCGTTGTATCTCTGTATGATCTGCTGTAGAACCTGTATGTGATCCATTGTACTGAATCGACTTCTAAATCCTGCTTACTCCCTTGGTTGTGCGTCAAGTTTTGTCATTTCCTCCACCATAATATCCGGTACTTGTTTTTCATTGAGCATTGCTGTTCTAGCTTGATTCTGGTCTTCATATAACTTTGAATAAAATCTTCGGACAACCTCTAACATTTCCGTCCGTTACCTGCACATTGTAGCATTCTCACGCATTAATGAAAACATGTGTGTCCTTTTCTTTCTTAGCTTCTGCTTAGCTTTGTTAATTCTCCTGTTTTCTTCTAGAGTTTTTTACACCAGCTGCATGTTGAATCGGCGCCTTTCCTTTCGAATACGTTTTCTTATAGTTTTGCAAAGCTTAACGTAGTCGACTCTGCCAAAAGCACGGTCTCCATTCTTCATTGTCCTGTGTTTTTTCATTAAATTAATGGTATCATTGGAAATTTTTGACTCTGAAACTTATCTTCTGGTGCTATTGAAGCCGGCGTTTTAAGCACATTATTGTCGATTTCTTCATATTGGTCGGTAATTTTCATCTCCTCCGGATCTTGTAACACAGCAAAGCGATTCGACAAAGCAATTTCAAAATATCTGCCCCTCTCCAGCAGCTTCCCAGAATCCACTTTGCCTCTTTTCGATCTTATCATTTTTTCGTGCTCTTTTCGCGAACTTTGCTCGTACGTTTCACATGATGTAATCAATCTCACTTGTGAGACTGACTGAGGGACTGGGCGTCTCGCATAGACTATATAAGGATAAGTTCACTTGCTACGGTTGTTTCGATTGATTCCAGTAATATTTACTAGGCAGAAATAATAGTCATTGAAGTGGTTTTTGGGTTTTCTCCAAATCATAGGTACGCCGAATTTTAGGAATTTTCTTTTCCTGGTAGTCTACTGTCGTAAATGTTCTGTATAAGTCTTACAAGCCAGGTGCGGTGCCCAGCTTTTATCCTGATCACCAAATCTGACATCAATGTTTCCAAGCTCTCTATACAAAGTTACTAACAGTTTTACTGCTTTCTTTTAGCGCGTATTCCCCACATATGAAGCAAAATACAGGATTTGACACAAATCAGGATTATTGACACTTCTTCTAATTGAATTCATTTTATTTCCATGTAATAACACAAATACAACAATCTACAATACAGTACGTTTTAGATTAACTTTATAACAACTCTTTCTATTAGTTATTAATTCTATTAATTATTAAACTCTATTTTTTTACATATCTTTTTTTACTTATTACACTGCCCCCAACGATTTTTTAAGTTTTCTATGTTTTCCAAAAAGTGCTACTTGTCACACGCTTCAAAATAGTTCTCCATTTCGACGAGTATCTCTTTATTTGATGTAATTTTTCATAAAAATCTTTTCTTTTTTTTTCCAACTTTTCTTTTTCTTTTTTTTTTCTTTTTTTCTTTCAAATTTTCTTTCAAATTTTCTTTCAAATTTCCAACTTTTTTATGCTTTTTAAAAATGTGTCTTTTCATGGTGAAACATAACTATTAAAAATTGGTCAATAATGCAGCTTAAGACTCACCGGTAATCGTTTATTTCTATTCTAAATAGACAATGAAGACAATGCCTTGGTAATCTCAAGATGGATTAGACCAAGAGAGCGTAGAACTAGAGCAAGAACAAGAACGTTCCTTCTTCATAAGGTGTGTATACGATAATTCTTGTTCGCCATTTACATGAAAAGAATACTTAACAAACAAGAACGAGAACAATAGAATTAGAATTCATTCTTCATTCTTCAACAGTTCACTAAACTAAGGTTCACAATACTATGTGCGACAGTGAAAGCGATATTGTGATTTCAAGTGCTGCATTTATCGTTATGTCTCATTTATAAAAAAAAAATAAGATAGAGATGTTGGTGGATGACGAATTTAATACAAAAATGAAAACTAGATAATATAGGAGATACTGTGATAAATATGCAACAACAAGAAGAAAGTGGTCAATACAAAATTTTTTTGGTTGAATGGCATCAAAGGATTTTGCCTCTGATTAATGACAACATTTGTAAAAGTAACACCAATTATTCAAATTCAATCCCTTTATATGACAGACTAGGAGTGACATTAAGGCTTTTTGGCAAGTGGAAATTCTTATGCAAGCCTTATGTTTTTTACTAAAATGTCTAAAACCACAATATGTAATGCTGTCCCTGCAGCAGCCATTTGAAGACAAACCATCTTGATTTATAAGTAATATCTGAACTGCCGCCCGTTTTTGTACATAGCGATTTTTGCCTTTCACGGCGGTAAGATGCAAGCAGCGATTTAATTGTCTTTTTAACTTCCTGAACACTACATTCCATTTTAGTTGCGATGTCCTGCCAAGCATCTTATTTGTGCTCTTTATTTTTATAATTTTCAAAAGTCGGATTCCACAGACATCTAAAATGCTGGTAAATTTTTATCATTTCTAGACAGTTTTTATTAGCCCAATCCATAACTAATTTATATTTTCACCAATGAAGTCATTAAAACATAAGAACACTTTGAAGAGATCGCACTAAGCTACGAGCACGTCCGAGGCAGAAACACCGCTGTAGGCCATTGTTCTCAAGCTTTTGCGGCGTTTACATTAAACTAGCGAGCATTCTTAGAACATTCTAGAGAATTCCCGTCGAATATAGACAGAGCATCGAAAGAATGCTCTATAACTGTTTATACAAACTTGAAAGAGCACGGATAGAATGAGCATTCGCTGCATCGTCTAAATCGGCCTTAAGTAAGATTATTTTGAATTGTTTCTCCGTTTCTGGTATGTAGTGATGAATCAGTAGTTACGAATCGCCACAGAAACATCTTCGGATTGCGCTTGTAGAGAGAGAGGCTAATAGGTACTTCAAGATATCTTTTTTAAATAAAATCAACAATTTTAGAAAAATAACATGTTGGTTTATTTTATCAATAAGTAGAGACAGTTATGGCAGTTATGTTTTAAAAATAATATTCTCCCAATATCCCCAATGGTTATATCTACAGATGGTCATTCTTTTTCCACTGCCAAATTGTCAATAACAATTTGGCAAAACCGGTTTAATTTCATTAATAACTTGACGCATGTTTTGCTTCATGTCATTAATCTTCTACGGATTGTTGACAGGAAGACCCGCAAAGAGTGGCGGTTGATCCATAAGGGCACGTGCCCTACCTAAAAAATTAGAAAATAAAGTGGAACAAATAATTTCAGATTTTTTATTAATTTATTCTCTGTTCTATCTATGATCACGCTTCTAGCTACTTCTATAGTATAACATCCATAATGTCATTCGCGGTAACGGAATAGGTCATGGGTTGCCGAAGCGCGCCGATTAAAGAATACGTGACAAGACAAGTTTGAGCTGCTACTGTTTTCAGCCCCGGGCTCTGCCCCATTCTGAATAGTCAGGTGATTTTCGCCATCACGCTTTTCGACTTTTCGAAAAGTGAATTTTGGTTGCAAAGTGTCAGCATCATTGCGAATTGTCTTCAAAAATCTTCGACGACCGACACCGATTCTGCAAATCAAGCAAGTTAATAAATTTTTTTTAAATAAAACCGTGTATGTACAAGTCGGAAAACCAGTGAGTGCCGACGATCTTGATCTTGGCTGGATTAAACACGGTGTTCATGATTTGAAACATTTGGACGCAAAAGTAAAATCACAAAGTAAAATCACTATTTCACAAAGACATTTGAAAAATTATCTAGAAATTAGTATGTTGGGGAAGACAGACATTCGTTCTCAGCTCAGTAGTGCTCATCGGGACACTATTAAAAAGCACAATGAAACTGTTGATAGCAATCGTTACATATTGTCTAAGTTAATTGACGGTATAAAATTCTGTGAGGTATTTGAGTTTACCTTACGCGGGTATGACGAAAGCTACACTACGATTTATTAAAAAAAGAAATTAGCATAGCTAAATATATTGCCATACAGGTCGATGAAATAACCGATAGATCTGCTCAAATGCAGACGGTCTTTATAATCAGATATGTTAAAAATGGCGAAATTTACGAGATATTCTAGGGCTTTTTAATACCAAAAAATCACACAGCAGATTGCAATTGCAGACGAAATTCTAACGGAGCGAGTTAGAAATAAACAAAGAACCTAAGAAACTCATAGCTCAAAGTGATGATGGTGTTTCTATGGTCAGAGTTATAGTTGGAGGAGTACAAGCCAATATTAAAAATATTTATAAGAATGCACAGTATATCCACTGCTATGCTCACCAATTAAATCTAATAATTGAAAGGTGTTGTGCAATAGAAAAAGGTGTAAAGGTGTTTTTGCAAATCTGTCTGCATTTCCCGCTTTCTTTTATTGATCATCCAAAAGGACAACTGCTCTGGAAACATTCGTTGTGTCGTGAAAAATTGTCTACCTCGTGCGACCCCTACCAGATGGAACTTTACGTCTAAATGTGTGAATATTCTTTGCATTTACAAAGAAGAATTGCAAACATGCCTTGAAGAAATTATGGACGCCGAGTCGGATAAAAATTCTATTAATCAAGCAAGCAAGGGTAAAGCAAAATTTAATCAATCAAGCAAGGGTGAATAAATCATTTGGTGGATGATAATTTAAAATATTGGTTGTTTTTCTTCAATAAAATAATGTCTCACTGCGACATTCTCTTTGATCAACTGCAAGGCAGGCAACTAGATGCACTCAAAGTTAAGAAGAATTTGGTAACATTTTCAACAGCCATTCAAAATATTAGAGACAATATAGAAATACAAATAAATCAATAATTTGGTAACTTAACTGGTGAAGAATCTACAAAGATCATAGGGAATCGCAGAAAGGAACGGAAATTTACTAACAAGGAGGACCCCAATCCGAATATCAGGATATGCAACGAAATCTGTGATACCTTAACCATACAGGTTCATGAACGTTTTAGTTTCATATACCTAACTGTTGCAAATTTATTTAAAACTAAAAAATTTGGTGAATATCGAGCCGTCTTTCTAAATGAATTAATGTATGCACAGGACGATTTTATGAAACACATTGGAGCTGTGCCGCTGTTACAAATCTGTATCCAAAACAATTTAACATCAACATTTAGTGAATATGTGGAATTGCTGACTATTTCGTGTACCGTCCCTATGACGACTGTGGAAAGCGAAAGATGTTTCTCTACGATCAAACGAATCAAAACATTTCTAAGAAACACTACGGGCCAAGAACGGTTGTTCGCGTTAGCAATGCTATTTACAGAAAAAAACTTGTGAAGTCAATTTCAAATTTTAATGATAAAGTCATCGACCACTTGGCTGCTCAGAAATTTAGGAGGATGGACTTCAACTACAAACAGATTTAATGGTCATGGTCCTATGGTGTGTTTAACAAAATTTTATTATCTAGGTACCTATTTGAAAATATAATGTCTGACAGTTACACTCGTATTTCTACACTGCAAAGTGTGTGTATGATACTAAGAAATGTAAAATTTTTGGTTCGACGCATTTCCCTATCCCCATTCCAAAATTTGGTTATACGTGCCCCACCTGTTTTTTCCCTACGAACTGCCGCTGCCCACAAGAAAAAGTCAATCTATACTTTCCCTCGCAGGATGACACGTGACGCCATCTTGTTGAAAGATCACATTGTTAAGGTGCATATTATTCAATTGGGGCCGTAAAAAGTGTCTTTACATAGTGCGGTAGCATTCGCGATTAACATTTACCATTTCATTATTGTCATTTTCATGAAAAAAACTATACCTCATGGATCTGTAACCTCTCTAGCCCACAATGCCCAGCACGCCGTTACTCGAAGAGAATGTAAAGGTTGTTCTGCAATCGCTCGAGGATTTTCATGTTCCCCTATCTTATAACCTGTGAGGTGCAAATGAGTTTTGTTGGAAAACATAATTTTATTGTAAAATTCTGCGTTATTTCTAACTTTATCAAGTTTGCATAATTGTAACATGTTATTTCGTCGTAAAATAATCGATAATTAAATTACCGGGTCTCTAACATAGATGTATAACATTTCTAGGTGAAGTCGTTGAAAAACGGCGTTAAATTTAAATCTCGTACTTTTAAGACACCCTAAACATCACTACGAAATGGCCATTAGATTACGCTTTTGGTCCACCTACAGATGTTATGTACGCGCTCATCCAAGATGTTTAACATTTGAACATGCTCTTTAACCTTCACTCTGCGATGATGACCATTTCTTAAATAGTTCTTAAATTCTCATCTCCATAATGCCCTTTCAACGTTGTTTGGTTTGGTTGGTTTTTTCACGCAAAAAGTACTGTTCAATCAACACACGAGCTTCGGTCTATTCCATGGTAGTAAAACAAAAACTTATATGATTTTGAAGATTGTTAAAATAAAACTAAATGTCATATTGGCTTGGAATTCAATGAGCATTACGAAAAAGAAAACTACTTTTCAAAAATGAAAAATCATTTTTGCGATTTCATCGCCATCTATCAGAAAAGTATCTGGCTTTTCAATTTATCCTCATAGTGACTATTAGTAAAATAGTAGTGCTTAAGTTTTTTCTGTTGCTATCGTTTTGTATTCATTATTTTGATTAATGGTAAACTGCTTGGAAACGTATAGTTTATGTAATATATTAGATATTACAGTATTTAACTTAATTTTAATTGATTCTTTAAAAAGTACGTTCCACTAATAATTATGTCCATTAAATAGTTTCAAAGGCAATATCTACAATATGTATAATATATTTAAAGTATAATCATTATTATGAGCATATTAAAATTTGCACGTTGTTCATTCTCTTCCATTTTTTATCATAAATTGACTAGCCAGTTAATAAAATTACATCAGATAGAAAATGCAATATTATTCATAATGAACCAAGTTAACAAAAAATTTAATTGGTTTATAAAATTTTAATACAAAATTAAAAATCATATTAAAATTATATTCAATATATCTTTATAAATATTTTGTTTTCTTGCTAATTTAGGCTCAATCAGCTTCTGTAATTATTGATCCTATATTTTAACCACGAACTACTTTCACCTGCGGTTCTAACAGTTAAATGACTTTTGGAAGATGACAATCGGTGAATGCATAATATTAATTAAATTATGTCCAAGAAATATCGTTTCCTAGTTCCCCAAACAAGAAAAAACAACAACAAAGACAAGAGTAAGAGTGGAGAATTAATAAAAAGAACAAAATTGAAGTCAAGAAACTTTTCTACAATAATAGTGCAATGTCGTTAAATTGTATCCATGAAACAAAAAATAAAATATTTTGCATTATCGTGTATTTCATATTGGTTGGTGTAGAAATCTTTATACAACTTTGAAATTCTGGAAAAGGGCAAATGTAATGGTGATGTCGTAGGTGATGTTTTATCGAAAATCTCATTCACATCAATGATAATATTTCAAATCTTTAATCTATTATATTTCTCTTATGTTCGATTCTTATATTATCTGTTATACATCTCCATATCCATTATACATGTTTCCATCTCTCCATCTTTTCAGCTTTCCCACATATGATTCTTTCTCGAGGCGAACGACGACATGCGGAACATTTGAACGACAATATTTTCAAAGCATAATGCCATTATTTGTGCTTCAGGATAAACTATAAATTATCGGATTACCACTTGTAGTTATCATTGCACCTCATTTTAAAATTCTTACACTCTTATTCGACAGCCCTTTAATGTTCCTGCTGCACGCTCTATCCCATTGTACCGATTCTGTGGGATTCCACATGGTTTTTTACTATAAATTTGTTGTAATGGTACATTCAACTTACATTTTCAAATGTTATTGCAGCCTTGCGTACATTTTACTTAAAAAAAACACTGTTCATTTTATAAGCTAATGTAAATTAGCTCCAAGGGCCAGCCGTGACCATCACGTCGACCGTCAGTTCAGAAATTAAGTGACGTCGGTCGCAGTCGATATCTGGAAGGGTGACCGTAATAGCGGCAACTGACATTAAACTGACACTTAGATTCAAAGGCCTGAAGCACTGAATAATAATAATACTGGATGAAACAATACTGCCCAAAAAGTCGAGATGTATATTAGTGTCGATTTAACACACGTGTTTCTTGCAATCTACTAGTAGAGCTACCACCTGCTTCACAAAGCATTAAAATTAGAATTATTTTGTCGTATTAATTGTCATATTATTAAAGTACAAAAAATTATATATTAAATGAATTACACAAACAAACTTCTAAAATATCTATTAATTTATAATATTTTTGTATTTTGTTATACTCTACTTAATTATATTATTATTATTTTCTGATATTTATATTTATATAAATCTAGTATATATTGTATTCGCTCATTAATAACTCTCTTCTCAGATAAATAACGCCTCATAATAAGTATTGGTTATGATCAATACAACTATTAAAAATGATCTGGCATTTCCGATGCACACGTTTTAGGTCGAGTTTCTTTTGCACCATTATCATTAGTAAAGTGGTATATATATATATATATATATATATATATATATATATATATATATATATATATATATATATATATATATATATATATGTAACAATATTATTTAATTAAATTAATCATTTTTAAATATCTTATGTTTACTTTAAACATTAAGAACATGATTCTTGGGTTGATGCTCTTATATTTTCAATGTGTCTTTTATATATCCAATGTATATATATATATATATATATATATATATATATATATATATATATATATATATATATATATATATATATATATATGTAGCAATATTATTTAATTAAATTAATCATTTTTAAATATCTTATGTTTACTTTAAACATTAAGAACATGATTCTTGGGTTGATGCTCTTATATTTTCAATGTGTCTTTTATATATCCAATGTGCCTCTTGTGAATAATGAAACCTACGCCGCGCTCAGATTTGTTTTCGTGACTCTTGTAGTGGAATAGATTCCCAGAAAGAAAAACAATTTGATCTTCTCCTCTCGTTCTAACCTGGCTGAGACTTATGACGACCTATTTTATTGCTCTCAGTTCTTCCTGCGGTTCCGTCTCTAATCCGATAACAAAGTTTTAGCATTGTAGGAACAACATTGTAGTAGTCGTGTTAATTTATGATTTGGTTTAACAAGCGAATTTTTCCACACCCCAGATTCCGTGGGGTAGCCCTCATTGAAGGGGTGGGATTTACCCACCTGGGGACCAAATCTATTGTTTTTGTAACGCTTGTAAGCGTTTTTTAGCCATAATCTTCCTCACTTGCTAGACGGGTTGGGAGATGGTAGGGATATAGGTCGGATAAAATATGGTGTAGATTTGGGTTTTGTGGAGTTGGGACATGTTTCCTCCCTGGTTTTAGGAAGTGGGAGAGAGACATGGCTGGGGTGGTTAGGCATCCTTGAGTAAACCTGCTCTCTACTGGGTTCATAGAATGGTATCTACCACCTAACTATCTGTATAGGTAGGCGGTAGAACTATATACATAGTTCTAGTATAAATCTAATCTGGTTGGTAGCATCTTCTCCGCCAATAAGAAGCATATTGTAATATTCGCATACAGAATACAATTTTGATTTCTAATGGAATTTAAGTATACCCACTGACACATACTGAAATAATTTTTGTTTCCAGCATCCTTTGTCGCGGAAATCAGCTCATTTAGTCAAAGCGGCGTTGCCAATTTTATTTTTTGACTGATGTAGGGCTGATTATTAATTTTTAAAAAATTGTTTAAAGTTCAATAATTTATTTGCAGTTTATTCTTTGTATAATACCCAATTATTGTTTGCCAAATATGCTTTTAGATATATTGACTTAGAATGATAATTCTTATCACAGCTTTTCGATTGGTGATTTAATAACTTTGTATTTTTTTTTGGCGGAAACCACCCCCCTTTCCTAAGGTTTTTGACCCTTGTAAGATAATTTTTCTTTCAAATGATGTGAATTGTTCGATAATTTACGAAAGTTATTTCCCTACACCCTATATAGTTAATATACAAAATTTCGACATAAGTCTAATTTCTTTTACTTTATTTTTACTTATCTACTTAATTACTTTACTTACATGGATATTTGCGAATGCCTGATGTCAACTGAAATTTACAGACTGAATTTTTGAATAACCGTGTTATTCAAATATATCCGTTATACATTTAAGCGATGCATTTAAGCTTTTATTAGCAGTAATTTCAAGGCACTAGCATTTCTGGTTTATTCGTAGTGACATAAAACGTACACCTTGAGTACCGTTCCAAATAACAAAAGTTAGTACATTCCAGCTAGCAATACATTTTAAGTTAGGTAAAAGTGCCACATAAACTTTTACGATGATGAAACAATGAGTTGTGCGAACGCTTTTAATAGTTTAATACGACTTCGTGTTAGTAAGTAATACATTAGCAAGGTAATCAGCATGTCCTTTCCATGTTTAGGAAAGATCTCGAATCAAGCTTTGCGTCCGTAATTTTTGATATTCATAAAAATGAAACTATATACTACTACTATTTATATATCCGGAATTGGCAATCATGGTGTTGGTAAGTACCATCTGACATATATATCGTAAAGTTGACTGTATACCTGCTTAAAACGCTTTGTCATACAAACGCTATTTCTGTTATTTAGTGATTTTCATCTCAATTCTTCTATTGGAACCATTGGTGTGAAACACTAAACTCAAAGAGATTTACCACTAAATACCAAATCACTTTTTTGAACTTCTCGACGCACGTTTCGCTAACCATGTTAGCATCATCATGAGATCATGAAACGTGACGTTTACTAAGCCTTACATTAATAATTAAAAAAGTTACTGAATGGAATATATCCTTTATCTGGGTTCATGATTTTCTTACATTTTTTTATTTGAATGCTTTTATATGCATTCCAAGCCTTATTGTTATTAACACTTTTAATTAGTCTTAAATTACTAATATTTATATTGTGGTCATGTTCGGTTGCTTGTTGGGCAGCTTGTCAATATGGATATATTGGGCAAATGAGAAGATACGCGAACTGATAAAGCAAAATCGTCATGTGACATACCGTGAGATTGAGGCATCCCTGGATATTAGTATGAGAAGCATACACAAGATTTTATATGAACATTTAGTCGTGAACAAGATTTCTGCCCGTTGAATTCCGCATAATTTGACAATCGCTCAAAAAGCTCGTGTCGATTAGTGTAAAGAAACGCAATGCGCAAAAAATGCATACGAGTCCAATAGTAAACAGCAGTCGACTCTATAGGTCTTCCAAAATGAGCCAAACCCAACAGAAGTCATTCGCGCAAGAAGTATTTCAAAGTAAATGGTCGCCTGTTTTTTTTTTTGGAAAAAATTGCATGCGGCTACAGTGCCATCGTAGAACGGTCAATTCTGAATGGTACAAAATGATTTGTTTGCAAAAGTCTTTGAATAAATAAGAAAACAAAACCAAAGACGCGTGATCATTCTTCACCATGACAACGCGATCTCTCACACATCGGACCGAACAACTCAATATTTGACTGCCCAAAACATCGAATTGATGTGATTGATGATTTATTCCCAACGACTTATTTTTGTTCCCGTCAGTAAAAAATAAACTACGTGGTCAGTGACTTTTAACTCCAGAACAAGCGGTTGATGTGTTTAAAATGCAAGTTTTGGAGAATCCTCAATCGGAATGGAAAAAGTGCTATGAAAATTGGTTCAAACGTATGCAAAAGTGTATCGATCAACGCGGAGAATATTTTAAAAAGCAATAAAACCATTTTCACTGATAAATATTTGTTTATATTTATTATTCCGGATACATAAATAGCAACCCTCGTATTCATGAATATCAATGTAAGGAATATAAGGACATGGAAAATGTAATCATATTAAGCTTTTTCAACTTCACTACCAGATTTTCTTACTACTGTTATTTTAACTGTAAATACAAGGTGTAAGGAAAAGTAGATTCATAAATTTAACTAACGATACTCCATAGGACTTATTACATGATTCACCTCACATTAAAAAACACATGATTGATTGTTTTATTAAATTAATATTTAATATGCCCACAGTATGAGTCTACGCAAGTTTGGCACCATTTTAATCAGTTTTCCTGAAGATGTTGAAAAAGTCCTGCCATATTTCTAATCTAGTCGGTAGCAGCAAAGAAACGTGGTCACAAACCAGATTTTTTATATGACCATAAAAGAAGAAATTCAAAGGTTTAAGATCAGGATATCTAGCAGCCTAATGATTGGGTCCAATTCTTCCTATCTACCTAATCCTCTCTTCCTATCTTCCTATCTAATCTGTTATTAAAATAATTATTTAAGTTAAGTTACATTTTTAAATTTGTTAAAGTTTAAGTTATATTGTATAAGTCTTGGACAACTGGACAGCTTATGCGGATGAAGCACCATTGAGCAAATACTACCTATTCAAACGCAACGGACAGTCGCGTTAAATGGAGGGTAGAGCGGCGGCCGGCCGAAACCGTATTGGCGCTATAGTTGGTTCGAATCTAGTGCTTGGATGGTTGTTTTTGCATTATTTATTCTGTCTGTATTTACTTCCTTAAATGTTTGTGGTTGTTTCTCGGCAAGAGTATTAAATCCGACAACGAATTACCCCTCAGTCACGCCAGTTAAAGGCTATCCTATGTTGATAACTCGTCAGTCGGTAGGCTTTCTGATAGACTTAAAAGATAAGCACAAAACCAAGGGTTGATAGTCTGAGGGGGGTGGTGGCCTGGGTTGTCGGTGGCTAATGACCGTGGTTCGGAACCCACGTTAAGCTGTAGATCCAGTCGCTAAATAGCCTAACCATAAATAACTTCCTTTCTTTTGCTTCAAACGCAACCGAAGGGGCATATTTTAAAAAAAATGGCAACTCATTTCTAAAAAAAAATAACATTCCTCCTCATTTAATCTTTGGGATAAAACAAATGGTCCTATAGCCTTCGTACGTAAGAATCATAAAGTAATTACTCTTTTAGTGTTTTATACATAGTCCAATGGAAAACTTCAATTTGTTGGACAACACTTTTAGTGTTTTTGCTAGAAATTAAGATCGATTTTTCGTTGTCACTCACATTCTTAAAATTTTAGAACCATATTATTCGTATTCAAAAGCCTTTGAGAAACTTGAACAAATGTTAGTCGAGCTGGAAGCGATCTTTCTGGGTATTCTTCCCATATATATATATATATATATATATATATATATATATATATATATATATATATATATATATATATATATATATATATATATATATACATATCATCATGATCATCACCATCAGCCCGTGTCGATCCACTGCAGGATGAAGGCCTCTTCAGCATGTTTCCAACTTTCACGGTCCCGGGCTTTTCTCTGCCACTCTGGTCCAATATACTTAACGATGTCATCAATCCATCGTGCTTTCGGTCTTCTTCGCGGACGTTTGTGATCAAACGGTATCCACTCCAAGATTGCCTTGGCCCTCTTGGATGGCATCTTGCCTTGGCCCCCTTGGATGGCATCTCTCATCCCATCGCCTCGCTATATGGCCTGCCCATCTCCATTTCAGTTGCTTTACTCTTCCAATGATGTCACATACTTTCGTTTGTTCCCTGATCTATACGCAGGACTTTCTGTCTCGTCTTGTAATGCCAAGCATACGTCTTTCCATTCCCCTCTGTGCTACCCTAAGTTTTTGAATTGATTGCGATGTGAGTGTCCAGATTTCATTTCCGTATGTCATAACGGGTAGAACGCACTGATCGAATAGTTTTCTTTTCAGGCAAAGTGGGAGTCTGCTTTTAAACACAATGTTGAGCCTGCCAAATGCCTGCTAGCCACATTTAACACGCCGTTCCGCCTCCCGGGCGGTATTTCCCTCCACTGAAATCGTCTCCCCAAGATATATAAAGCTGTCTTTTGATTTTCAAAAGTCTTTTGATTTTCTTCTGATTTTCAAATCCCTTCCTAAAACTGAAATTCTTCCTTCCTGAGCGAAGTTATTGAACATAACCTGATTCTTTTTCAGGTTTATTTTCAAGCCAAATGGTTCGCCAGCTCTTTATAGTTCTTGTATGTGTCTTTGCAGCTCCTCTGGGTCTTATGAAAGGAGAAGGACATCATCTGCAAATCTAAGGTGGTTTAAGTTTACACCATTGATTTTTACATCATCCTGTTCCCAATCCAGTTTACGGAATACTTATTCAAGGCCAGCCGAGAAAAGAATATGCGATATTGCGTCACCCTGCCGTACACCTCGTTCTACATTAATTCCCACTTCAAGATCATCAAGGTGAATTCTAGCTGTAGCTCCCTCATATATCGATCCTAATAAGTTTACATATGCTTTATCTACCCCTTGGCTAGGCAGTGCATCCATTATTGCATGCTTTGAGATGGAGTCAAATGCTTTTTCGTAGTCGATAAAAGCCAAGCACAGTAGCATGGTGTATTCGTTGTGCCTTTCTATGTCCTGCTGTACATCCTGAATGGTATCCATTGTGCTGAATCCACTTCTGAAACCTGCTTGTTCTCCTGGTTGTGCGTTATTCAGTTTTTTTATATTCTTTTAGAAATTATCTTACAGTTACAGTTCCTTTCCTGAAGCCTTGCCGTTTTTCATCGATTCTACAGCATTTGTTACTTCCTCCACTAGGATATCTGGCATTTGTTCTTCCGTGGGTATTGTTGTCTTTGATTGGTTCTGATCTTCATATAACTGGGAATTAAATTTTTTGACAACCTCTAAATTTGCGTACGCGCCCTACATACTGGGACATCCTCACGCCTTAAGGCATATATATATATATATATATATATATATATATATATATATATATATATATATATATATATATATATATATATATATCTATATATATATATATATATATATATATATATATATATATATATATATATATATATATATATACGTTATATATATACGTTCTTCTGTTTCTTAGCTTCTGTTTAGCCTTGTTAATTCTTTTGTTTTTTTTTCAGGTTTTTTTCAGAGGTCGCGCCGTCCACGTCCTTTTCTAGTAGTGAACTCTGGGAAGTAAGCAGATTGAGGCCTCGGTGTAAATTAATTAGATTTTCTTGAAAATGGCTTCAAAGTGGAAGCCGAAACGTCGAGATTTCATAAATCTAAAACGCGGTTCTACCCACAAACCTAGTAATTGGTAAACCTAGTAATTCTATATATATATATATATATATATATATATATATATATATATATATATATATATATATATATATGTATATATATATATATATATATATATATATATATATATATATATATATATATATATATATATATATATATATATATATATATATACATTTTCCACTGGTGGTAGGCGCTTCTAGGGCAGACGGAAGCCCAAGAATGATACTTTCGAAATTCACAATGACAATTAATTTATCGCATACAGGGTATCCAAAATTTGATGACCAACTACATTATTTTCAAAGTTGAAAAAGTTCGTTCTTTCAAATGTGACACTATGTATATTATTGGATGGTATATCGATTTCCAACAGTTTTCTTGTTAATACATATTTTTTATTTTAATATGATTTTTAGCAGAAACCGATACATCTTCACCGTTTGTTTTTCGAAACAAAATGAACATGACTGAAACGGCAGAAATTCACTTTAATTACCCTACACACTGTGCCACCCTCACGCATTAAGGCAAGCATTTTTGTCCTTTTATTTATCTGCTTATGTTTGGTTTTGTTTATTTCTTTGTTTTCTTCTAGTGTTTTTTCCACTAGCGGCATGTTGAACCGACGCGTTTCCTCTCGTTTTCTTATAGTTTTGTGAAGCGCAACATACTCTACCCTGTCAAAGGGACATTCTGCATTCTTCATTGTCTTCCGTTTCTTCATTAAATTGATGGTCTCATAGGAGATTTTTGATTGTTTGAAATGTTTTCTGCTGGTGCATACTGATCTGTTATTTACATCTCTTCTGGGTATTGCAATACAACAAAGCGGTTCGACAAAGCAATCTCGAAATCGTTGCCCCTCTGCAGCCGCTTCTCAGAATTCACTTTATCCTTTTTCGATCTTACCATTCATGTACGTTCTCTTCGACAGTTTATCTTAACCTTTGCTCGTATTATTTTATGGTCACTTCCAACATTAAAAGGGTTAAGGACAGTACAATTACAAAATATTGTTTTATCATTTGACATGATGTAGTCAATTTCACTTGTGAGACCAGATGGACTTTTCCACATCCATTTTCTTCTCATTCTTTTCCTATAGAACGAGTTCATAATGTAGAATTCTTGTCCTTCAGCAAAATCAACCAATCTTTCACCTCTATTGTCCCGCTCGCCATTTCCATATGGGCCAATTGCAGTTTTCCTAGATCTTGCTTTTCCAATTCTAGCATTGAAATTACCCATCAGGAGGTTGTATCTGCATTTCTCGCTGTCTAGAATCTGGGCCACATCATCATAAAATACCTCAATTTCCTCATCGCCATGGCTTATAGTTGGTGCATAAGCTTGGACGATTTGAAGTTTAAACTTTTTATTCAACTGAATGACGCTTTGGGCTTGTCGGTCAGATATACTTTCAAATTTTACGACGCTATCCTTCAACTTTTGGTTAATGAGAAATCCAATTCCAACAGTTGTTTTCAGTTTGATTAGCTCTTCGCTTTTTCTTCGTGTTTCACAAAGCCCTAGAGCATCCCAAAGTATGTTGTCAAGCTCGATCAACAGTTCTTGCAGTCGTTCATATGTTTTCAATGTCTAAATATTTAGAGTTTGCAATGTCCAAAGTCCAATGGCATCCCGATAATTCTGAGCACGCTCTGCCTTGGGGCAGGTTTCCCGCTGCCTTACATAGTTGCCCTTTGGCCTCCAGGGAATGAGGGCCGTATTTGAAATTGTAAAGCCATGGGGGTCTATATATATATATATATATATATATATATATATATATATATATATATATATATATATATATATATATATATATATATATATATATATATATATATATATATATATATATATATATATATATATATATATATATATATATATATATATATATATATATATATATATATATATATATATATACATATGTATATATATATATATATATATATATATATATATATATATATATATATATATATATATATATATATACATATATTAATTATTAATGGTGTCCCATTAAGGATGGATCGCGGCCGTTTTGTGAAAACTGTTTATCCTACAGCTTTGGGGAAAAAAAATTGCACTAAAAATAATCATGAGAAATTCACAACAAATATTTTTAAGCTTTTAAAATGACCGCAAGAGGGCGTGACGAGCTAAACATTTTTAAAAATCATTTTTTTGTGTATTTTCAAGTGTTAACCGAGTAAGAAAAATTCTCAGTTATAATTAGCAAACTGTCTCCTACAACTTTGTTTTATGACATTTTGTCGTAATTTCACGAATAGAGGTGTGGGGGGAATTTTACCTATTGAGATAAAAAGTCGTCTAATGTCCGTTTGCCTTAACCGATTTTTCTTAATTTGGATTCATTTAAAAAGCAATTGCTGGGACAATCAGATAATCTGGGAGATAAATTATTTAGTTCATAAATGAAACCGCGAGATGGCGTTACATTCAACAATAGTTTTTTTAAAGTTTTGTTCAGTTTTTTCAAATGGAATGGTACAGCTTTTACTGCATGGCAAGAAAGGTAATTTAAAGAGGAATCATCCAGTAAAAACCCGAAATCGATATCTCTGACATGTCAAGAGATATTTCGATTTTTCTAAGGATTGCATGCGTTTATTTGGAAACCCGAAAGCGCATAATTTCATTCATCCATTCATTTAGTTTAAAAGAAAGAGTAGGTATATTTATTAATGACTGATTCCAATATTCTGTCAAGTAGTATTTAAGCATCACAAAAGAGAAAATGCAACAATTGGGGAAAGGCATTTTTTCCGCTTATGTAATTAAATTAGAAAATATTATCAAGGTAGAACATTTATGATGATTGATACTGAATAGAGAATTTAATTTTTTTAAATAAAATTGTTGCGGTTGCGATTGCGACCTAAATATTAGGACCAATTTTTAACTTAATATTACGGTAAAAATTAAAACGAACTGTTTTTTTTTTCAGAAAAATCGAAATATCTCTTGACATGTCAGAGATATCGATTTCGGGTTTTCACTGGACGATTCCCCTTTGAATTATCTTTCTTGCCATGTAGTAAAAGCTGTACCATTCTATTTGAAAAAACTGAACAAAACTTCAAAAAACTATTGCTGAATATAACGCCACCTCGCGGTTTCATTTATAAACTAAATAATTTATCTCCCAGATTATTTGATTGTCCCAGCAATTGCCTTTTAAATGAATACAAATTGAGGAAAATCGGTTAAGGCAAACGGACGACTTTTTATCTCAATAGGTAACTTATCTCCCACCCCTCTATTCGTGAAATTACGACAAAATGTCATAAAACAAAGTTGTAGGAGACAGTTTGCTAATTATAACTGAGAATTTTTCTTACTCGGTTAACACTTGAAAATACACAAAAAAAATTATATTTAAAAATGTTTAGCTCGTCACGCCCTCTTGCGGTCATTTTAGAAGCTTAAAAATATTTTTGGTGAATTTCTCATGATCATTTTTAGTCACCTGGTATATATATATATTTATATATATATATATATATATATATATATATATATATATATATATATATATATATATATATATATATATTATATATATATATATATATATATATATATATATATATATATATATATATATATATATATATATATATATATATATATATATATATATAATATTTTAATATTTATAATTAATTTATTAATAATTATTATTATTAATAATTTTGATATTTTAATAAATAAATAATATTTTGTAATTGGACTGTCCTTAACCGTTTTAATGTTGGAAGTGACCATAGAATAGTACGAGCAAAGGTTAAGATAAACTGTCGAAGAGAACGTACACGAATGGTAAGATCGAAAAAGGGCAAAATGAATTCTGAGAAGCTGCTGCAGAGGGGCAATGATTTTGAGATTGCTTGGTCCAACCGCTTTGTTGTGTTGCAAGACTCAGAAGAGATGCAAATAACAGATCAGTATGAAAAAATCATCGAAAATGTGATTCAAACGGCTGCTGAAATAACACCAGCAGAAAAAAGTTTCAAACAGTCAAAAATCTCCAATGAGACCATCAATTTAATGAAGAAACGAACTGATAATAAAGAATGCAGAATGTCCCTTTGACAGGGTCGAGTACGTTGAGCTTTGCAAAACTATAAGTAAACAAGAGGAAACGCGTCGGTTTAACATACAGCTGGTGCAAAAAACACTAGAAGAAAACAAAAGAATAAACAAAGCTAAACATAAGCTGATAAATAAAAGGACACAAATGCTTGCCTTAATGCGTGAGGGTAATTTAATTACCCTACAGTGTGTAGGGTAATTAAAGTGAATTTCTGCCGTTTAAGTCATGTTCATTTTGTTTCGAAAAGCAAACGATGAAGATGTATAAGTTTCTGCCAAAAATCATATTAAAATAGAAAATATGTATTAACAAGAAAACTGTTGGAAATCGGTATACCATCTAATAATATACATAGTATCACATTTGAAAGAACGAACTTTTTCAACTTTGAAAATAATGTAGTTGGTCATCAAATTTTGGACACCCTGTATGCGATAAATGAATTGTCATTGTGAATTTCGAAAGTATCATTCTTGTGCTTCCGTCTACCCTAGAAGCGCTTAGGACCAGTCGAAAATGGGCAAAAGACGCAGTGTTGAAAATAAATTACATCTTTCAAAATTTGCACAAGAATCAAGATATTTGATATTTAAGAAACAGTTCAAAATAAGTGTAGGGAAACCTGATGGAGCTTATCAAGACATTTTCTCAGAAATTAAAAAAATTAAATAATAAACCGGATGTTCCATTTTAAATAAAGAAGTTACTAGTCACTTCCGGGATAAACGAAAGTGCTATGACCTTGAAAATATTTAAAAATTAAAGAAAATCTTAAATAACGCCGAAGTCCAAAAATTCAGAATTCTTAGTTTCTTCAAACCACGGAAACTTCTAATGAACGTTTACCGTGAGAAACCCTGTATATATAAAAGGTTTCCAAATAGTTGTACACCCTTTTCTCCAAAAAGGTGTACGTACAGTCCGCCGTTTTCTATCAAAAATTAGGAATTTATTGTAAAAGAACCGTGCATTACGTTTTATTCAAAGTATTGTCCATCACTAGCCACTACTTTTTCCCATCTTTCTGGCATCATACGGATACCACGTCGGAAGAGCTCTTCATTTTTTGAGGCTATCTACGAAGCGACCCAATTTTTGGTACCTTCGTATGATGTAAAGCGCTGCCATCGACCGTAACAAGTGATAATCGGAAGGGGCAATGTCTGGTGAAAACGGCCGGTGGGGTAGGAGTTCCCAATTAAGTGTTTCCAAATAGGTTTTTTGATTAGGTTGTAACCGGCGCCGCAATATGAGGACGAGCATTATCATGTAGGAGAATAATTTTCTCGCATCTGGAGTAGTGATGGGCGCGTTTTTCCTTTAGTGCTCGGCTCAATCTCATTAATTGTGTTCGGTAGAGAGCTCCAGAAGTGGTTTCACTCGGTTTGAGCAACTTATAATACACGATACCAAGCTGATCCCATCAGATACACAGCATGAGTTTTTTTCCATGAATATTCGTTTCGGCGATTAATATTGAAGCATAGCCAGGTGGTCCCCATGATTTTCTCTTCTGGGTTATCGTGGTGGATCCATTTTTCATCACCAGTGACTATACGATGCAAAAAACCCTTTTTTATGCCAGGCAAGCAGCATTTCACTCATACAAAATCGGCGTTCAACATTTATATTCAGTTCATATGAACCCCAATTCTTTGGGTTTGAAATTGGGTTTCATATTGAGTTCACATCAAACCCAATTTCCTTGTTTTTGAATCATTCTGGACGAATCTTCCTAAAATAAGTTCCGTGTCTTCGTACTTTTCGGCCTTCTACTGCGTTCTTTGTCTTCAATGTCAAACTCATCGTTTTAGAACTTTTGAAACAATCACGACAACTTCCCTCACTTAAAACAGCCTTAAAACAAACATAAGCTGGAGGAGCCATCTTTTGTCAAATGGTAGAAACTTATTTGTACCTTATATACATATATATATATATATATATATATATATATATATATATATATATATATATATATATATATATATATATATATATATATATATTTACACCTAATACCGTTACAAGTGAAAAAATATATCAAAGTCAAAAATCAATTGAATTATTCAAGATATAGCTGGTATGTATTAAAATATAAATTTATACTGTTTATAAAAATAATATATATTGTAGGATTGTAATTGTTTTGAGGATGGTTTAATAAAATAAAGCGAAACGTTTTTTATAAAATAAAACAGTAAAAAAATAATAATTTTATTAATACAATTAACCTAAAATCAAAAAAAAAAATATATATATATATATATATATATATATATATATATATATATATATATATATATATATATATATATATAAAGGGCCTACCAATTAGACTGATAGAACTTTTAAATTAAATAAAATACACATTTTTTGCTTAAAATCGGTTTCGATTGTTTTATTTAAGGGATTCAGACATGCTATTTATGATTTGAGCAAGATTTTAGCCAAATGACCACCACGGCTCTTTTTTGCAAACACGGATCCGCTTGCGCCAATTTTCGGTGACCCTGGCGCACATTTCGGGCTGTACGGCGACTATGGCTTGACGAATGTTAGCCTCCAAGTGCCTATAGTCGCTGGTTTATTGCTATAAATTCGTGTTTTCACATGTCCCCAAAGAAAATAATTTAAACAAATTAAATCGCATGATATCAGCGGCCAAGCGATGGGGCCATTTCGTAAAATTAGTTGCCGAACTTGGCTTGCAATAAACTCATATTTACTCGAGAAATATGCGATGGTGCGCCATCCTGTTGAA